>MU389528.1:0-34476 GCA_022578775.1 Xylaria venustula
TTTGTTTTTTGTGTTTTTATATAAATATAACAAAAAGTTTGGTTTTTTTAAATATTTAACCGTTATTATAATTAAAACTGCTTTTATCGAACGTAATAATTTTATGAAATTTTATTTTATATTTTTAAAAAATTTAATTTTATTTTGCAATTTTTAAAAATATAACGTTAATTTATACTTTAAAATTAATTAATATATTATATTATTTTTTATTAATTTTAATCGGAATTTTTAGTTAGTTTTTTTTTTACACTAAATTTTTTATAAAGTTTTAATTTTTATAGTTATTTATTGCTTTTTTAACAAAAATTTAATTTATTTTTTAATTTTCGTTTTTTAAGTTTAGTAAATTTTTAAGCTTTTGCTTTTTTAACTGCATGTTTTTTATAATAGTTGTTTATATATTAATATTATTTTTTTTTTCCGATTAAGCATAATATATTTCAAAAATTTTTGTTTTAATAGTTTTAAATTATTTATAAATAATTTTTTGTTTTTATTTTTGTTTTTTAAATTTTTTATAAATAATATTTTTTGTAATTTTGCACTTTTTTGGTAAATTTTACAATAAATTTTTATATAGCATAAATATTTACAAATAATTATTTTTTAATTAATTTAAATATAAAAATGTTTTTTATATGCTTATAAATTATTTTTTAAATTTTTTAAAGCATTATAAATATAATAATATAATTTATATTTACTGACTTTTTGTTTATGCTTTAATAAAAATATAAACGTTTGTTTATATAATTTATAAATAACCGCTATATAATATATATATTTTAGCGCTATAGCTTTTTTATTTTAGTTAGTGCTTATATATACTAAATATATTTTCGGCAGTACTTTATAAAAAAGTTTTTTGTTATAATTGTATAAGCTTTTTTTTTCGGTATTTTTGTTTAAATTATTTGCTAAGTTAAATTTAGCGTTATTTTTTGCTTGTTAATATTATAAACAATTGTATTTTTTACAAAATAACCAATATAAAAGTTTATAAATAGCTTTATTTTAGCGCAATATAAAAATAGCTTTTTTTTAAATATAACTTATAGTTTTCGTTTTTATAACAAATATATTTTCGCTTAATTTATTTTAATAATTAACGCGTTTTTAAATAATATTTGCATGCTTTATTTTTTAAACTGTTATAAATAAAGCATTTATTTTATTTTAATATAAAATTATTGTTTCGATAAATAATTGCAATGCTATATTTAGCTTTTAAAAAGGTTTTTTTTTTTTCGCTTTTTAATTATTTATTATTATTTTAAACTGCTATAACTTTTGCTTTTTTTTTAAGCTAAAAAAAATTTTTTTTTTGGTATTTTTTTTAACTGTTTGGTTTTTTATTAAACCGGCAATTTTTTTTAAAATATTTTTTTTTGCTATAGTTAAAATATTTAACCTATAATATATTTTTAAAAAGTTGCTATTAAATTACGCTTACTTTTTTTATATTTTGCTTTTTGTTGTTTTAAAAACTTTTAGTTTTTTTTAAGGTTTTTTTTTTTTTAAAATACCGATTAAAAGATTTTTTATCGATTATAATTGCTATATCAATATATTTTTTAAGTTTGTTTAGTTTATTTATTTTAAATAATTTGTTTTATATTTATATTTTAAATTTTTTATAAAATAAATAAAATAAAGCTAACTTTAATAGTTTTAAAATTGCTACTAGTTGTTTAAATTTTATAGCATATTTTAATGTTTATATTTTTTGCTTAAGTTAATATAGCTGCTTTTTAATATATTTTGCCTTTTTAATATTTTTAAACAATATTTTTATATATTTTTTAAATTTGTTATAATTCGCAAAAATTTTTTTTGTTTTTTTTTAAGGTTTTTTTTACTATTAGCTTCTAAAAAATTTTTAAAAATTAGCTTAAACTATTTAAATATTTTTTTTGCTAAAAATTGCAATATAGCTATTATTTTTTAGTTATTTTTTATTTTATTAAAAATAAATATTATTTTAAATAAAATTGCGTATAAATTAAAAACGCATTTAAATCAGTAAATTTATTATACAGTTTAAAAGCTGTAAACTTAAGTTTTTTTGTGTTTAATAGTTTTAATATTATTGCTAATTTTAATAATGGTAAAAATAATAAAAATAGTGTGCTATTATTTTTTTAAGCCATTTGTATAGCTTTTTTTAGTGTTAACATGTTTGTTATAACTAGTTTAAATGTTTAAAATGCTAGTTATTAAGCCACTAGTTTTAAAGTTAATAATATAATTACTATAGCTTAAATAACTAGTTTTTATATAGTTTAACTAGCTTGTAATATTGTTAAAGCTTTTTATGTTATTAATAAAATTATATTTTAATTTGCTAACAATATAATTAATGTTTTTAAAGTTATTTATAAAAAAAACGGCGGTAAAACAAGTGTAATAATTTTAAATGCTAAAAAAAAAAAAACAAGTGTTATAAGCTTTAAAGTTAACAGTGCTAATATAAATATTTTAAATATTGCTATTTTTTTTTTTGTTTATAAAATTATTTAAAATTTTTTAAATTTTGTTTTTGCTGCTTAAATTTGTTTTACTGCTGCTTTTAATTTATACTATAATTATATTTTTAATTGTTTTTTTTAGGCTTAATTTTGTGTTTTTAAGCCTATAATTTGGTTAATTAATTTATTTTTTTTTCAAAAAAATTTAAAGTTTTTAATTTATTTTTATTTGCTTTTAAATGTTAATAAAGTATATTTTTCTTTTAATGTTTTTTCCGGTTTTGTTTTTTAATACCGGTATTTATAACGATGCTAATTTTTATTAATTAAAAAGCTATTAAAGTGTAATAAACCTATTATACAATAATATAATAAACTTATCAAGGGTTTTTAATTTGCAAATAACAGTATAAAAATTAGCGGATATTCGTTAAAAAAGTTTATTATATTTTTATTACTATGCAACAAAAAATATTACTAAATATTAAAGTAATAAATATATTAGTGCTTAGCAATTTTAAGTTAATAGCTAAAAAATAAAAACTGATGAGTGATTAAATATAAAAAAATGCATAACTATATAAACATAATAAATGTAGTAATCGTTTAAATTATTTTAAGTTGGTAAATCTGGCTTACCGTTAATTAGTAAACTTAAATTACCGTAAGCTAATAAGCTTAAATTACCGTAAGCTAATAAGCTTAAATTACCGTAAGCTGGTAAGCTTAAATCACGTGAGAAAAAAATTAAATAAAGGAAATAAATCGGAAAAAAAAAATTTAGCCGCTATTTTTTCGAGTTATCACCTTTTTAAGCTACCTTTATACTAACACATATTTTTATAACAATAAACTATATAAACTATTTTAACTAATATAAATACTTAATTAAATATAGCATATTATTATTTAAAACTTTATTACTAAATTATTTTTATTAATAAACTTAGTAATAAAAATATAATATAATGCAATATAAATTATTATAAATTAATTTATAAAATATGCGTATTTTTTATTTTTTAAAATAAACGTAATTGCAAAATAACTTGCGTATATTTTTGTTCGACAATATTTTAATAAATATAAAATACTAAATAAAATTATTTTTAACTAAAATAAATTATTTATATTAAAATTTAAAAATAATTTTTTTAAATAAATAAAAATAAAATTTAAACTTTTAATTATATATTATTTTTAAATAAATAAATAAATAAAAAAACTAAATTAAATATTTAAATAATATTTTTAAAGCTATATTAATTATTAGCAAAATAATTAAATAAAACTTTTATTTATAGTATAAATTGCATATAATATATTTGTTAATAAAAAAATAAATATATTTTTGCATAAAGCAATATATAATAAACAAGCAAAAATTAAAAAACCCAAAAAATTATTTATAAAAACATTAATTATTTTAGCTATAACTTTTAAAGCTAAAATAATTATAACTAAATTTAAAACAATTTAAATTAAAGTATAAGCTTAATTTTAATTTTTATAATAATAAATAGCAATATATTATAATAAAAAAAAACTAAAAAACTAGTTTTAGCAAAAAAAAACAAAATTTATTTATTACGACAAAAATAAAATGCTACATTAAAAATATTAAAAATTAAAACAAAACGACCAAGCAATAAATTAAATTTTAAAAAATTTGGTTTTTCTAAAATTAAAAAAATTATTTTACTAATTAATTATTAGCTATTATTATTAAAAATAATATAAATTTACCTAGTTTTTTACAATTTTTTATTTAAATTAGCGCTAAATAATATATTTTTAAAAATATAAATTAAAATTAAAACGGATTAAAATATTTATAAAATTGAAAAAATATTAAACTCGCGTTAAAATAGCAAAAAAATTAAATACTTAATAAAATAAAAAAAATATTTACATATAAATAATATATAAAAACTTATAAAACATTTAAAAAATGCTGTAATAATTATAAATTCATTTTATTAATAACATTTTAATTAATTAAAGCTTAAAAAAAACTCGATTTTAAAAAAAATATTTAAAAAATTTTAATTAAAATTTCCTAAAATAATTTGCGCTACTTGCGCTTTTTTTTTTTTTTTTTTTTTTTTTTACTTAAAAATTTTTGTTTTTTTTTATTACGCTTTAGCTTATTTAGCTTATTTAAAAACTAAAGTTTTCGCTAAACTATTTATATATTTTTTATCCTTAAAAATTGTTTTTATGTTTGTAAACGCGCTAATTTACTTAATATAAACTAAAAACTATTTTGCGCACATTTTAATTTGTTTTGCATAAAAAAAAATTGTTATTTCGCTTATTTTTTTTATTTTTAAATTAATAATATTTAAATATTATATTATTTATAATATTTATTAAAACTTTTAAATTATTATAAAAATAACTAGTATAAAAATATTTTATATAATAAAAAATACCTTTTAACATTTTATATATTAATAATTAATTAAAGCAATAAAAGCAAAATATAATTTTATAACCAAATTAATTAATAAAAAAAATAAAAACAAATTTTTGCTTAATTTTAATTAAATAATTAGCTTTTTTAATATAATTAAACATTTTAAAAAAATAATAATAAAAAAAATAATTTACGGAAAAAAAATTGTTAAAATAACAATTTAAAAAAAAATATTGTTACAAATATATGTTAATATAAAAGTAAACTAGGTGGCAGCTTAATATTTCGTTTTTTTTTTCGCATTTATTTTTTTTTGCGCATTTATATTTTTTTTTGTTATATAACTATTTACCTAGCTTATTAAGCTTATAATAATTTATAGTTTACTAGGTTTACGATAATTTATAGCTTATTAAGCTCGCGGTAATTTAAATAATAATTACATTTTTTATGTTTATATAATTATGCATTTTTTTATATTTAGTTATTTATTTGTTTTTATTTTTTAGCTATTAATTTAAAATTGCTAAATACCAATATATTTATTATTTCGATATTTAGTAATATTTTTTATTGCACAGTAATAAAAATATAATAAAACTTTTTTAACGAACACCAGCTAATTTTTATATTATTACCTGCAAATTAAAAACTCCCGACAAATTTATTATATTATTATATAATAGGTTTATTACAACAAAATACTTTAAATTTTATAAAATAAACAAAAATTTTATTTAAAAAACCGTTTAAAAACTAAGCTTAAATTATTTATAAAAGTTTAAAAATTTAAATAAAAATATAATTTAAAAATTTAATTATTTATTTTATCGATTTATTATTATTTTTTTAACAGATTTTTTTTTTATATTTTATTTAAAAACTTAAAAACAAACAATAAATTTAATTTTTATATAAAAACTTTTTTAATTATAATTATTATTTTATAATATTATTTTTATTTTTATTAATTTTATTATTTTTATTTAGCAAAATTTTTTTTATATTAACATTTAGCGATATTAATAAAATTAATTTTTTTAAGCTTAAAATTATTACTAAATTATTTATACTTAAATTTTTTATTATATTTAATAAATTTAATTTAAAGCAATTTATATTTGCTAAATTATTTAATGATTAAAACTTTTATAAATATATTTTAAATTTAATTTTATTTTTTTTATTTAAATTTATTTTAAATAATTTTATTTTAAGTAAAAATTTATTATGTTAATTAATTATTAATAGCTGCTAAAATAAATGATAAAAATACTAAATTTTTAATTAGCTTTAAAAAGCTTATAATATTTAAATTGCTTATTAATTATTTTAAGTTTAAAAAAAATATAAAAAATTATATATAAATTATAAATTTTGTAAAATATTTTTTTAATAAAAACCAAAAAAAAAAATATATATTAAAATCTTTAGTTTATTAACAGGTATAAATTTATATAAAGTAAAAAAAACCTAAAAATATTTTAAAAAAAAATTATAAATTATATATGCAGCTACTGCAAAAAAAATATACAAAATATAATAAAGCAGCAATAAACAAACTTTAAAGCTTAAAACAAAATATTTATAATAGCTAATAATTTAAATTTACTAAAAGCTTAACGTTTTAAAACTTATTTTATAAATAAAATAATATTTTTTTAATTACTAAAAGTTTAATTTTTTTATTTGCTATTAAACTTTGCTTTATTTATTTTAACCTAAAAAAATTAAACTTTAATATTTATATTTTAAAAAAACTTTTTTTATTAATAAAAATTTTTTTAGCACTTAAAAAAAACTATTTTATTTTTATTTTTATTTTTTTTAAACTAATTATATTATTATTATTAAACAAATTTTTAAAAAAAAAAATAGCAAAAAACATAATTTTTAATTTAGCTTTAATAAAAGCTTAACAAAAAAAATAATCGAAAAAAATAGCTATTTAAAACAGTGCAAAAGTTTTGCTATTTGCAAAATAACATTAAAAAAATAACTTTTAAAACAATAATAGCAGCCGTTTTAAAAAGCGCAGCTAAAATTATAAACCTAGCTATTAGCACTATATTTTTGCCGGCTAAAAAATAACAAATTATTTAAAAAACAAATATTTTTTTAAACACTTAAAAAAAGCTTTTAAAAAAAAAAAAAAAAAAAAAACTTATTAATAAAAAGCAAAAGTTAGGTAATAATAATATTAAAACTATAGCAGTTTTTTTTATTACTAGTAAATTAATAATAAATGTTTTAAACTTAATATTTTTAGCAGCCCGTAATAAAATTAATAAAATAAAAAAATAACTAAAACGAAAACCCGGCATTTTTAGCAAAATGTTTAGCGGTTTTAAGCGTTAAAAAAATTATTGCTTATCGGCAATAAAAGCGCTTATATTAAAAAGCTTAATAATTAATATTTTATTAAACTTAAACTTGCAAAAAATTTAATAAAATAGCTAGCAAGCTACGTAATTTTAAATAATAATTGCAGCTAAATTAATTTTAATAATAAATTTTTGTTTACTAAATTTAAACTTTATTAAAAACTATTAGTTTATAATATAAAAAACGCAATTATAACTTTAAAATAAATAAACACCGCTAAATTTTTTGCTATTGTAAAAAAAAAATTAAAATAGTTTTTATTACGGATATTATTTATTGTTTATAAACGAAAGCTAATTTAATATTTATTTTGCAACTAGCTAAAAAAAGCGCTAAATCTTTGTTTTAATAAAACAAAGCTTAGGCCGCTATAAAAAAGCACACTTTTTTAACGGCAAAAAAATCTAGCAAACTATATATAATTAAACAACTAAATAAAAAATTTTAAATAGCTGCTTTAAATTTTATTTTTTAATTTTATTTTGTTAATTTTATTTTAAAAATATAGCATAAATAATTTAAACATGCAAATAATAAAAAAATAAAAAACCTAATAATAATAACTAAAAGCTTAAACTTATAAATTAAATATTGCTTATATAAAGTTTATATTAACAAAAAAATGCAAGCTAAGCTATATAAAAAAAAATTACTTAAAAAAACTTGTTTTTTAAAATTTATATACTTTAATAAAGCTGGTATGCTTTACGATATATTTAAAAGCTATAATAATTTTATAAATTAAATAGCTGTTATATATAGTTTTAGCAGTTAAATATAAGCTATATTACTGCTAAACTTATTATTTTAAATTTTAAAATTTAAATTATTTTTGTAAAAATGAAAAAAATTTAAAAAATATTATTATTTTATTATTTTTAACAAATTAAACTTATATATAAGCAAAAAATTTGTTTATTATTACAGCTAAAAAAACATTATTATAAAATATATAGCTACAAATTAACATTAATAAAATAGCAAAGCTAAAAAAACTATTTGTACAATAAAAAACTTTGTATAATTATTATTTGCTACCGCTAAAAAAAAGAAAATTATTAAAATATTAGCTTATTTTTATTTAAACAGCGGTTTATATCAAAAATAAAAAACGGTTTAAAAAAACAGGTTTAACGCTTTATTAAAACTAGTACGGCAAAAAATTTAACATTAACAATATAATAATTTTTAGCAAATATAGCAAATATATGCTGCAAAGCAAATTAAGCATATTAAAAAATAAAACTGTTTTTTATATTATAATTAATTACAAAAGCAATAAAACTTATAACTATATAATTTATAAGCTTAATAATTATACCGTTATTAATGTTAACAATATTTTTTTTATTAAAAAATATTTGCATATATTTACGGAAAAAATAAAAAATTATTTAAAAAAAAGTTTTAAATTACTGTTACTATTTAACAAATAAAAACAGAAAAAAACCGCGAAAAAAAATCAAAAAACGGCTTACAATATAAAAAATAGCTTTTTTAAACCTATTTTTAGCAAAATTTCCAAATTTATATATATTTACCGCTTATATAAAATAATCAAGAGATAATTCCGGAAAATTATTTATACTTAAAAAAATTAACATTTACTAGCGCTATTATAATTAACGCGGTTAAACATTAAACTAAAAAGTTTTATAAAAAATATACTAAAAAGCTATTATAATTTACGCCTTTAAATATAAGCTTTAAATTATTTATATTACGGATTAAAACTTTTAGCGCTTGCGTTTAAAATAGCAATTGCAGCATTATTATTTATAATATTAGCGGCTAAAATAAAGCTTAAAAGCTATAATCAAGCAAAAAATAACACTAAATAGCTTAAATAATATAAAGCTATAAAATTAAAATATAAGTTTTTTATTAACAACCATATTTAAATTTTTTGTAAATTATTTACTAGCAAAAATATAATATCCGGCAAATAAATATACAAAATTAAAAAAATGCTTACAGCAAAATTACTAGGTATAAAGTACAATAAAAAATTAAAAGCTTTAAATAAATTGCTAAAGAAAATTATAACAAAACGTTTACGTTAATAGTTAAGCTTATAAATTATAAAGCTATATTTGCTATTGCTGCAGCATTAAACTTTAAAATTAAACAAATAAATATTAAAACTGCTTTTTTATACAAAAAAATAAAAATATATATATATATATAATAACTATTTAAATTTAATAATAATATTAATAAAGTTTGCAAGCTAAATAAAGCACTATATAAATTTAAACAAGCTTTTAAAATATAATATCAAACGCTGGCAAACTTTTTATATACATTAAATTTTAAACCATTAAGTTTAAACGTTAAAATTTTCGCTAAAAAGTATATATATATATAGCCGTTTATATAAACAATTTATTTATTGCTAAACTATTAAAAAAAACGCTATTTAATAAATTTAAAATGCAAAACTTAAGTTTTTATTTTTTTTATTTAAGCATAGCAATTATATAAAATTAAGCAAATAACCGCTTTTTTTTTTAGCTAAAAAGTTTATTTAAAAAAAATAATTAAAAGTTTTAGCTAATAAAAAATATATATAATTACTACTTTAATAAACGTAAACAAAATTTTAAAGCTAGCAAATAATTATAAAGCTGTTAAAAAAAATATATAGTAGTATGCTAAAGTTATTAGCTGCTTAATATACGCTATGCTAAACATTAAACTAAACATAGCTTATACAATGTTTTACTTAAGCAGGTATATAAAAAACCTCACGCTAACACACGGCAAAACTGCTAAAAAAATATTATAATATTTTTACGGCACTATTAACTTAAAGTTATGCTATAAAAAAAACCTGCAAAACTTAGTAAAATAAACTAACGTTAATTAAGCTGGTTATATATAAACTAAAAAATTTACTGTTAAATATATTTTTAATATAAGCAGTAGTATTATTAGCTAAAGCTTAAAATAACAGCAAAGCATTGCTTTATTTTTTTGTAAATTAAAACTTATAAAATAAATATAAGCTATTAAAAAAATTATATAGCTATAATAATTTTTTATAACGCTAAATATTATAAAAGAAAGTATATTTGCTATTATTATTTTTAAAAATAATTAAAAAGTTATAGCTATAGCAAAAAATTTCCAGTTTTACAGCAAAATAAAATATATATTAATATAGCAAGCTTTTTGCAAAAAAACAATATAGCAAAGCAACGTTTATTTTTTATAAATTTATATATTTAAATAAGTAGCCGACAGTTTTACGAAACTATTGTTAAAAAATAAATTTATTATTTTTAAAAATGTTTTAAGCTTATGCTTATAAAGCGAATAAAAATTTTTTATAGCGCTTTATAAGTATTAAATATAATATAAAAAAACTATTTAACGTATATAATTATTTTGTTTTTAATATAATATTACCAATTTATATATTACTAAAATTTATGTTTTTTAGCAAGTTTATTTATATTATTTATAATTATTTTAATTATTGCTATTATTAAAAAATTATATAAATATTATAAAAATTATTTTATAAAATAATTTTTAACAATATTAAAGCAATTATTTTAAACTTTATTTATAAAAAAAAATGTTTTATATATTTAATATTTTAGCGATAATAATAGCACAGTTATTATATTTACTAAAAATTTTTTTTTGTTTTTAATAACTTAATTTTTATTTATATTATAGCTAAAATATTTATTAATTTTATTAAATTTTTTATAAATTTAAAAATTTTTACATTAAAAATTAAAATATATTTATAGCAATTTAATATATAACTAGCGCTGCTAACTTTAAATTATTTTAAATTAAAACAATTAAATAATTTTTACGTTTATTTATAATTTATTATTTATTATAGCAAACAAAATAAAATAAACTAGTTAAAATATATATTAAACGTAGCAGCAAAAAATATATTTAACTATTTTATTAAATTTTTAAATATAATATTTAAAAACGTTAAAATAAAAATATTTAGCGTACTAAACGGTTTTATTATAAAAAACTTATAAAACGCTTGCGATTAACATATTTTTGCTATAGCTATTATTAAAAGCAAAAAAGTAAAAAAAAAATAAATTTTAATATAAAACTGCGATTTAATAAAAATTAGCAAATTAAAACGTTACAAAATATTTTTATTTAAAAAATAACGTTTATTTATTAATTACTTAAAAACAAAAAAAAATAAGCAAAACGCAAATATAATAAAATATTAATAACAGCAAAAAAAGCTAAAAAAATGTTTACTTAACATATTATTAAAAATTACCAAATAGTTTAAAATAAATAATTTACCTTATTAAAAAATCGAAAATATACAATTTTAAAATTATATACAACTTTAAATATAATATAAAACAGTTAAAAAGTAAAAGTGGTAATAACTTTATATAAATAAATATAGTTCGAGTAAAAGTAATAAAAACAGGGGAGCTAGTAATACTGGTAGCTAATACCTACGACCCACATACATTCACTATATATTAAAGAGGTATTTCCAACTCCACTGTAACTAGACTTACTACTGAAATCAATTAACACTGTACACCTACATTCTCAACTTCGAGAACTGGGCATAGACTACCAACTTGACCCACGATTACTACAAAAAAATGACGTGGGAAAACTTCACATTACTATGATGGCCGAGTGTTCCCGTCGTTAGCTTCAGCTGCTGGATAGAGGGTACAAGTTCAGTTAGTGAACCATACATTGTTTGTTATTGCATGGTAAGCTGTTTACTGTTCGTTTTTGTTTCAGTTTTTTTGGCTCTTGCTGTTGTTTTTCCCTTTGAGGCCGCTGTTGCTTTCTGGTTAATGCCTTGCGTTTAGCTTAGGAATAAAAAACTATTGCTTTAAACCTTTATTTGTGCTGTGGCTAACTTAGATTTGCGTTTTTATAACGGTGAGCTTGGGTTAAGTGTACTACTTACATTTTACATCTATTAACTATAATAAATATAAAATGTCTCTTGAAAAAACTTTAATACCAAGAGAGCTATATGCTGTAAAGTTATTTTTGCAAAGTAATTACCTAGTATTTCCTATTTAAACCCGCAAAAAAACAAAAAGTACTGAGGCACTACTTGTACGCTATGGTTCGTTGCGTTATTTACATCTCAAGCGGGTTAAACGGGTTGGGAGACGCGGGCAGTGATTAGAAAAATATCAAAATAAACGTGCTCACATTCCTAGCGCTGCAGGTTGATGTTGGTTTGAGATATTGCAGTCGCTTGCAAAAGAAAACTCACCGTTCGTGAACTCGGTCGTCGATAGTAAGTAAATAACAGGTCAATTGGAGACTTTATTAGAGAATACCCATGTCTCGTTCTTATATTTGAGATATCCACATTTCGTCAGTTCAAGTCCGTCTTGTTCGAAAGTGATCTGAACCATGGGCCAGTATTCGTCTCCGCCCTGGCCTGTAAGCCCTATATTTACGCTGTGACTTACTGACTTATTGTGACGCCTCAGCCTCTAACCCTTTTAAGCTACCAGACTTTATAGTTCTAAGAACAACTAAGGTAAAGAATAAATCTACATTTAAATATTCTGTAAAAATCCAATCTCTCGAGTAAAGATATTTCAAAACATTATTGTCTTGTTTTATTAAGTCACGAAGATGAATAGTTTAAGAGCTGAAAGAAAACTATGGTGACCGGCAGACTTTGCACAGGCTAAGTTGCAAGGATGTAGATGATGCCGCTGCCTTTCCTAGGGCAAGTCTCCTGTAATTACTGTATTAGGCTTAAGCCAATATGTTAGTAACGATTCATGATGCATCCGCAAAGGGCTATAGCCACTCAGGTCACTGCTCGTACTCTACTATCCAATCGGAGGCATTTCGTGCTCGATCGCCCTAGTCCAAATCGAGTGGAATGAGCAAATGAATAAAGTCTTCCATATAGTCTTATTAGAGGTAAATTTCAAAGCAATCACCATAGCTCACCTTTTTTCCTTCTGATAAAACACCAACGATTTTGCGTCGCAAACAAATATCAAAATGTCGTCTTCACCGACCTTGGTGTTCGTCCACGGATCTTGGCACCAGCCCTCATGCTACAGCAAGATCACCAAAATTCTCCAGGGGCGACATGGTCTGAAATGTCTTTCGCCCGCTCTCCCTTCAACAACCGGAAGCCCAGATGCGACTTTTAAAGACGACATAGACGTCATTCGTGAGGCCATATCCCGTGAAGTCAGTGCCGGCACAGATGTTGTGGTCATCGCCCATTCGTACGGTGGCATGGTCGGCAACAGCGCCATCAAGGGTTTCGCGCGGCCGCGAGACGAAAGGCCAACTGCTGGTCAAGGTATTTCGGGAAGCCGCGATCGGCTGACCTCAGCCACTGGCCATGTCGTCGGTCTCATACTCATCGCTTCCGGCTTCACGTTCACGGGGCTTGCCTTCATGGACCCCTTCCTCGGCCGGCCGCCCCCTTCGTGGCGCGTCAACAGCGAGACGGGCTACGCCGAGATCGTCGTGTCCCCGCGTGAGATGTTCTATCACGACCTGCCGGACGACGAGGCCGACTACTGGGTCTCGCAGCTTACGACGCAGAGCCTGAAGTCACTCTTCGAGGGTGGCGAGTTCGCGTACGCCGGATGGATGGATGTGCCCTCGTTCTACATAGGCACAATCGAGGACCGCGGCTTGCCCGTCGCCATGCAGCGGATGTCGGTTGGCATGGCCCGGGAAATGGGTGCTCGTGTCGAGCACAGGGAGCTACAGACGAGCCACTCACCGTTTTTAAGCCGTCCCCAGGAGACGGCTGAGATTATCTGGGATGCCGTCCAGGCGTTCACGGGTCGTCCAGTAGAGCGAGCGCGGACGGCTATAGGGCGAAGCCATGAGATATCGGTACCAAGGGTCCGGCTATTCCAGCCGCTTACCTGGTATAGGTTTGGGCTGCCGCTGGCTTGTGGTCATTTTCTAGGTCGTTGCATTATGATATTCAGCGGCGCGAGGAGGTTGTTCAGATTCAGGTGATGCTTGTTCTACTATTAGAAGTCTGTTAGATAAAATTCTCTTTATTATCATTTTTATAATGCGGAATATACTACTTTCAAAGACACGGTATGAGCTTGAACGAGTATCAAATTAGTTTTGCGTGTATTCATCAATTCTCATCTTAACTAGCGGACTTTAATAGGTCTCGTCGCAAAGCTGTCTGTTTCAAATGTAGTAGTATGATCCCATGGTCCTACTCTCAGACCACAATAACTCCGCTATTTCACGATCGCCGTCGATGTCATCCCTCTCCAAGAAAATATACCAAGAAATCCGGCGCAGCTCTCGCTCCTCGGGGCAGCGGTGCAGAACTACATCCTTCTCCACCCCTTTTTGTACCAACATATCTCTCATTGATTCGAAACCCCAGAACTGTGCTACAGCCATCGCCCAACCCCCTGTTTCCGGTGTATCCAGAGCTGCACCGTAGTTACATAGTAAGTGGAACATCGCTGCATCTTCTTTGAAAACAGCGATCACTATTGACGGCAAAGGCCCGACATTGAGTCCCGTCCTGATTCCAGAAGAACTCTAGCGATAGGGATAGATGATTTCCATGTAGCGAACATGAGCGGAGTATATAAGTGTGACACAAGTTTACTCCATGCTGTAGAGGGAGATTGACCGTTTGTAGATTTCCATTCCTTGTAGCTTTCAGCAGTGCCCTCTCGAGACTTTCTTTAATAAGTCTTTCTGAGGAGGTTGAATTGGGGAAGAATTGTGCTATTCCAATGTGGCATTCTGATGCGCTCTAAGGAAGTGTGAGTCTAAAATTGTCAATTAATTTTTTTGGGCCCCTGCGAATGTGAGGTAGAAGAAAAGAGGCCTCCTGACCCTGATTATTTACGACTGATGTTGAGTTAACCCCTTTTCTGTTCAATTTATATTCCGGCCCGAGTGTCTTGAAGGGGCACAATTCGGAGGTGGTATGCTTGGAGATCTCGTAACTGACCTTGTTTATACCTAATGGCCTACTATCGATTGCGAAGTCAAAGGTTTCCCTGTAACTAAACTAGGCGGCGTGTGTGATTATTGCTTCTCGAAGGCATAACGGTATGGCCTCTGAAGGATTGTAGTTTGGGTTGGATGAGAGCAGCAGGCGCATCATTGACGCATTGCTTCGAAAGGTTGCTGCTACAATTGCAAGCCCGAAAACGCTGCTCCGGACATCGCTATCATCGGAGGAGTCCTAGTTGCAGAATTTCCAACCCTGACCAATGAGGTGCGCTACGTGGACGTGATGACTGAGATAGATGGCTGCGAAGCAGAGATCTGCCTCTAAATCGCTAGGTGAAGGTGCCTAGAGCTCCAATGAATGGTCTTCAGTAGAGTGCCTGCGACGTATCTGGGTAAATCGGATCTGAGAGCAAGATGACAGAGAGGTCTGAGAGTCTCTACAAGGGCATCTTCTCCAGTGTTGCTGACCATTTCGCAGAGTTTTACGGCGGCACATCGAATGTGGCCAGGACGGCACGTCTTTCAGTGGCATTGCTAATTGTCTCACATGAGGCACACGACGCGATTCAACCCTCGCTTGATGAAGACATTAGGTCGGAGATCGGTGGCTAGGAACACCGTTGATATGTATATACAGTCTTAGTTATCCGAATGATGCTTTGGAAACCTTCTGAACAGCCAAGGCTTAGTTGTCTCCTGGTATATTATGATCAAATTGAGTTTATACCTAGGCCTCCTGTGCGTTCTTCGAGATAGTATTGCCTGTTGGGCGACACTTCAAAGCAACGGGCAGCATTCGCGTAAGCTATCTTCCGATATATACTATCTGTAGCATGTTCAGGGGCGTCAGAATTTAAGAAAAAGGTAGTAAACGAGAAAACAATGACAAGCGTTACCCGGAGTTTATTAGTAGACAAGTGTGGAGTCGTATTGTTTGCGACTCTAATATTAGATTTTCAATTCGAGATATCAGGTTTTCTTGGAGATGATATTTTATTTTACCACATTCCATTCATTATAGTATATTGTGTTATCCCCACTGTGAACTTGATTACTTCGTGCTCAGCTCGATGCGGTAGACATGACATTACATTTAATCTTCGATATGTAGAATGTTAAGCTGGTTCAGCATCAATGCATTATATATTCTCGAGGCAAAAAAATCGTCATAAAATGACCTCGTGTATACTTAACTTCACTCTATTGCTATCCGATTTCCAGTGTGCATTTGTATCATCGCACACTATTATAACTTCATATGTTGAACATCATTTCGTGTGCAATACTGAGCTTACTTTAGGTACTTTCCGGATTAGGCCAAAATCAATGGCAAGCGTACTCGAAAATGAGAGGATTCTTGTAGTAATGTAGTGTAATATAGTGAGTGTATCCTTTACTAGTTCATAGTTGAAAGATAATGACGGTTGTTCAACTTAGTGATAGGCACAAATATAATGTTCGACACTGAGACGAAGCAAACTCCAGTGTGAGACTCAGGGAATATAATTCTAGAAAAATGGCGGGGTAATGTAGTATAAATAGAAGCTGATATGTAGCAATGTGGATATTGATGTTGTGGAAGAGATGGAGACTGGTACAGAGTAACTAGTGTTGAGGGGTAATTGTTGTCAGATTTTCAGTAGTAGTGTGATCTCGTCGCTGTATTGTGTCTGGCTCTCTGTTTTATTTTGAGGCATTTTTTTTAGTTACAGCTTTTTTAGGTGTGGGTATATATGCTACACTGATTTAGCCACACTTTGTACGCTACTTTGCTTAGGTAATATGGTAATTTTGTTATTTAAGCTTTATAAGCTTTTTTTAAGTCGCTTATAAAAACTATTAAATTTAACACATTTTTTTAGGTAAAATTATTTTAGTAAGTTAACTTAAATATAGCGTAAATATTTTTAAGGCGCTTTGTACGCGTGTGTATAGGTAGCGCGTTAGTGTTGTTATAGTGCGCTAAAAACAATGGCAATTTATATGCGTATATATATAAAACGCGTAAATAATATTTATAGCTTGTTGCTATGCAACTTAATAAATATATTTTATAGCAGCAAATATAAATTTATATAAATATGTATAAAAAGTTTGTTTATTTGCTGCTTTTTAGTTTTAATAATATTGTTTTTATAAATATTTAAAATTTTGCTTAAATATATATGCTTTTGCAAAATGCGCAAAAAAAAATTAATGCTAATATATTAATAATTAAAATTATATAATTAATTATTTTCGGTATAATAATTTAGCTATATAAAGTTTTTTATGCTTAGTTGCAAAAATTATTAATTTAAAATAATATGTTTAAATTATATATATTGCTGCTGCTATTATATTGCGTGCGTTTTTTTTATAAATATTGCTTACAAAAATTTATAATATAATATTAATATATTTGCTAGCTTGTTTAATTTGTTTTTTAGCAACAAAAATATTTTAGCTTGTTTGCTGCTGCGTTTGCGTTTATGCTTGATCGTAATAAAGCTTTTTGGCTGCTTTTTGCCCGCTTGCGCTTTAGCTGCTTATATTTTTGCTGTTTTTGTTATGCTTTTGCATAAAGTGCGCTTTAGCGTTGCTGTTATTAATGCTATATTTTCGCTAAATAGTTTTTTATTAAGTTTGCTTAGCATTTTTATTATTGTTTTTAAGCAAATAATTATTATGTTGTTTATATTACTGCTAATATTTTTATTATATGCTGTTGCTTTTGCTGCTGTTTTTGCCGCCGCTTTGTTTTTAGCTTTTGCTTTAGCAAATAGTTTGCGTACTTGTTTTTGCTGCTGCGGCCGACCGGTTTTTTCAAAAGTTTAAAAAAAAACGCTTTGTTTGCGCTATATATATAGCGCTTTTTAAAGCTACTTTATCGGCAAATATTTTAAAATTATAAAAAATAAAAATTGCTATTAGCGGTATATTTTAAAATATTTTTATAAGCTTTTGTAAATTTATTTATTTATTATAATTGCGTTATAAATTAGCTAGCTAATAAATAATAAACCTGCTAATATTTGCTGTGTTGCTTGCGTTTTATACAACGCTTTTGTTGCTGATGCGCTTTAAGCGCGCATTTAAGCATTATAAATTATAGTTCGCATATTTTTAAACTTAGCTAAAAAAAAAAAAAAAAAAAAAAAAAAAAAAAAAAAAAAAAAAAAAAAAAAATTTAATTATTTAAATAATAAATTTATAATTTTTCGAAGTAATTAATTTATAACTTTTTAAAATAATTAATTAATAGCTTTTTAAAATAATTAATTTAAAAGTTTTTTTTAGTTTAAATAGCTTTTAAACAATTAAAAAAATTTTTATTTTTGCTTTTTATAATTTTTATATTAAATTTGCAATTTATAATTTATAATTTATTTTTTAACTTTTATATTTTAAATATTTATTTAAAAATTTTTTTACTAATTAGCTTGTTTTTAAGCTTATTAAAAAACAAAAATAAGCTTAAAATTATTTTATTATTTTTTAGCAGTTTAATTAACTTAAGCTAATTAAAAAATATATTTTATTTTTGCGTTAATAAAATTTTTGTTAATTTATTAGCGATTATATTATTAATAAGTATATATTTTATTAAAATAGTTTTATTTTTAACTTTTTAGCGTAGCTAATAATTATAAATATTAATATAATATAGTTTAATATATAGCAAAGCTATTTTTTTAGTAATTAAGCTTATAATTTGCTAATTATTACATAATATTTAAATATGCTAATTTTTTAACGTAATTTTTAATTCGTTAATAAATTAGTTTATATATATTATTTTTTTAGCTATTTATGCTAAAGCAAAAAGCTTAACTTTAATAATAAAAATAATAACTATATTTTATTTATTTAATTGCTATTTAATAATTTTTTTAAAAAGCTTTATAACGTAAATTTAAAAGCTTTTTTTATTTAGCGTATTATTCGCAAAAAAAATATTGCTAGCTATTACAAAATTGTTTTTATTTTTAAATTGCAGTATATATTTTTAAATAAATAATAAATAAATAAAAAGCTTATTAGCTGCTTTATAATATTTAAGAAAAAAATTATAATTAAATCGGGTTAATTTTAAAGCTTTAAACGTTATATTTAAGCAAGTAATTATTGCAGCATATAAAATAAAGCCGGTTTTTTGCTAATATTAAGAAATATTTTTCGGTAATGCTTTTTTTTTATATAAAAAAAGCTTTTTTGTTTGCATTAGCGTGCTTATATAAATAATAAAAATAATATTTCGCATTTTAGCGATTTTTTTAATATATAAAGCTTAAAAAAGCTATAATAACTATTTAGCTCAATTTTAAATTATTTTTATTTTTAAAAACTATTATAAATTATTTTTACCGGTTAAATTATATTGTTATTTTAAGCTAATAATTATTTTATCGGCTATTTTTTAACTTTTTTTATTATAAATTAATACAATATTATTAACGTATATAAATAATAGCACCTTTTAACGGGAATAACAGCAAAATTTATAAAATATTAATAAAAAACTTATTTTTCGTAATAATTTAAAAAGCTTTTTTTGCTATAATAAAAATAACTTTTATAGCTTATATAAAGTTTGCAATAGCTTAAAAATAATGTTCGGCTTTTAATAACTAAGTAATATTTGCATATAAATTTTTTTGTTTAATTTAGCGTTAATAAAAATATTTATAGCGTTATATTGTTTTAATTTAAAGTTAAATTTAGCTGCTATAATTATTAACGTTTTAAAAAATTTACCCGCTAAAGTGCTAACATAAGTGTTTTTTTTGCCGTTATTAAGCTATTAATTTTTTCGTATTATTAGCCAGGCTTTATTTTTATTATAATATTTATGCTTATTAAATTTATATATATAAATTTATATATAATTTAAAATAAATTTTTTTTATAACGAGCTTTTAAGTAATTTTTTTTAAGTTTTTATTTTTTATAGCTTTGTAAATAAATATGTTTAGCTTTTTAAAAATAATTTTTTAATAAATAAATTTTAAGTTTGCGGTGTTATTTTAGCGGTAATAATAAATTTTGCTTATATATTTTTTTTTTTTTTAAAAAAAGTTTAAATAAATAAACTTTTAAATATTTGTTAGTATGCTTGAAATTTTTTTTTTTTTAACGTATATATTTGTTATTTTTTTAAACTTTTAAATATTTGTTAGCTAGCTTAAAAGCTTTTTTTTTTTTATTAACAAAATGTTTAAAATTTAATAGCTGTGTTTTGCTATTATAGTTATTTTTTCGAGCTTTTAAATGTTTGTTAGCTAGTTTAAAGGTTTTTTTTTTTTTATTAACAAAATGTTTAAAATTTAATAGCTATATTTTGCTGTTATGGTTTGCTATTTTACCGTTATTAAAATTTAATAGCTATAATTAGTTGTAAAATATATAATAAGCTTTATTAAAAGCTTTTTTTTTTTTTAGCAGCAAAGTTTTTAACAAAATTTAATAGCTATAATTAATTGCTGTAAAATTTTTTAAAGGCTTTTAGCAGTTTATTATGCCTAGTTTTTAAAATATTTTTTTTGTTAATTAACATATTTTTATATAATTTTGCCGCGTTAAAACAAATTATTTACTTAGAAAAAAAATTTATAAATGTTAAATTAAAGTAATTTAGTGCTATAAGTGTAAAAAAATCGCTTTTTAAGCTTAAATTTAACGATTTTAAGCTAGCTATAATTAAATTTAGCAATATTATTTTTAAAAACTTTAGTAGCGTTAGCAATTGTAGCTTAAACGTTAAATCTGCTATTAAATAATTGCTTTTATTAAATTTTTTTTAGTTTTAGTTTATAAGCTTGTTATTGTTTAAATTTTTTTTGTTTTTAGTTTTGTTAATATTTTTAGCTGCGCTTTTAAATACTATATTGCAAAACTTGTTATTTTTTTGTTTTCGAGTTATTTTTTTATTTATTTTAGCAGCTGTTTAATAATTTATTTTATTTAGTAGCACTTTATATTTTTTTCGGCTTATTTTAAAAAAATCGTTTTAAAATTTATTTTTATTGCTATTAAAAAATTTGTTTTCGTTAAAAATAATATTTTTAGTAATAATAACTTGATTTTTTTAAAGTAGCTAGATTTAATATGTATTAATAAACTGATAGCTTATTAAATATTTTATTTAAGCTTTTAGGTCGAATTTCTGGCGCCTTTTTTTTCGTAATTTAGCTTTAGTAGTTATAGCAAACGCTATATAGCTATATACCCGCAAATATATTATAAATAGTTTTTGTTTATAATTAATTATGCTTTGTAAATTATCAAAATATAAGTAAAATTTCTCGTAAAAAGCTTGCCACTTGTTTATTTTTTTTGGCATACGGTTATATAAATATACTGCTGTTCGTACTATTTTTGGCTATAAAAAAGTTAAACGTTTGCAGTCGTTTTTTATCGAGCTTGTTTAATATTTAATAGTAGCTTTTATTTTTTTAGCACTATCGTTAAAATTTTATGTGTGCAAAAAAAAAAGCTTTATTTTAATGCTATAAACGCGGTAAAAATAGTTAACAAACTTTAAAATATTTTATTTAGTGCTTAATATTTTGTTATTGCATTTTATTATTTTTATTTTAGCTTTAAAGTAAAAATTAATATATTTAATGCAGTTTTTAAAAGCTTTTTAAATAATGTTAGCGCGCTTGTTATCGGTATAATAATTTTAAATATATTTAAAATATCAGTTTATAATAAGCATAACTTTTTAAAATTTTTTACTACCGTTAAAAAAATTGTTAAATTTGTAAAAATTAACTGCTAATTAATTTTTAGCTTTAATAATTTTTAAGCGAGCGTTTTATATTATATAGCAGCAAGCTTTCGATTTGCTACACGCTATATATTTAGCTGTTCGGATTTTATCGTTAAAGCAAAAAATAATCGTTATTTTTTTAATATAAAAAAGTAGCCGTTTAAAAAATTTTAGCTTTATATATCCGAGCTGCTGATGCTAGCGGTATAAGCTCGCTTTAAACCTTAATTTTTTAGTATAAAAGTTTAAAAAATTTCGCCGTATATAAAAAGCTTGTTCGGTAATTTTTATAGGTAAATGTTTTATAACGTATTGCTTATATATACGGGTTAATAAATATAAAAGCTTTTTTTATCGGTATTTTAATTAATTAAACTTTGGCTTATTATTTTAATAAACTTTTAGTCGATTTAAAACTTGCAAAAATATTAAATTTATAGCTATATTTAAGCAATAAACTATATTATATAACCGATATATAATAAAGTTTTTAAAGCTTGTTGTTTTAATATTAATTTTTTTTAGCTTTATATAAAAAATATATTATTTTTAGCAAATATTATATTTTTTAAATTAATATTTTTTATATTTAAAAATTATTGTTTTTAGTTAAATATATAAATATTTAACTTAAAATTTATTATAGCGCAATTTTTTAATATATAAAACTTAGCGATTTTTTTCAATATATAAAAAAAGCTTGCTATATATACTATAAAAAGTTTTATTAATTAATTTTCCAGTTGGTGTTTAGCAGAGATTTTAAATTTAACTTTTTTTTTTGGTTTTAACGTTGCGCTTTTTTTACCGCCCGTTAAACGCTTTTTTCGCTGGCCATTTTTATTTTTGCTTTTTTTTCGACTTGAATATTTACCTGCTAAGTTTTAAGGCGAAGCTTTAAAAAAGTATACCAGCAAAGCGCAATTAAGTAGCGTTTATTATACACTATATAGTTAAATATATTTAAGTTAGCTTGTTCGGCTTTTGTTTTAGTGTTTGCGCAAAAGCGCTTATTAAAAATATTTTAAAAGCTTTTTTTTCGCTAACAATTTTGTTAAAAAAAATTTATCCGTTTATCGTAAGCTCGTTTTTTTTAGCAAATTTAATATAAGCGCTTTTTATTTGTATTATTGCTAGGTTTGCTTATTTTTGCTTGTTTATCCGTAAATTTTGCTATATAAAAAGCTTTTTTTTTAACAATTTTTTCGGTAAATTGTAACATATTTAATATAATAAATTTTTAGCAAAATTTAATAGCAATTATATAATAATTTAAAGGGTTATTTATAATAGCTTAGCTATTAATATTTTGATATAAAATAGCTTACGCTAAATATATATGCTAAAAAATTTTATTTAAATCGGTAATAAGCTTAAAAACGTTTATTTTTTTTTTATTTTTAATATTTTTTAAATAAGTTTTAAAAATTTTATAAAGTTATTTGTCCGATTATTTAATAAAGTTTTTAATAAGCTTTTTAGCGGTATTTATTATAAATTGTTTATATTTATATTTATATTTAAATTTAAGCATTTTTTAAGTTATAGCACCAAACTTTTTAAAGTTATTATATTATTAATCGATAGTTTAAATAGCGCGCATATAAATAAGCTTATAATTTAAATATATAGTTTTTCGCATTTACTCGGAAAGCTCGGCAATTTTAGTTCGGTAAAAATTATAATGCCTTAAAAAAACATCGAACTTTTGTTTAGCGGCTTAAAAAAGCGCCCGAGCTGGTACGATAAAATTAGTAACCGTAGTTTTGTTAAAATCGATATTTAAATTTGCTAAAAAATAATTTTTAAAAATTAGCGCTTTCGGTTTTATAAGCTAAAAAGCTTAATTTTTAAAAGCGATATATTTTTATAAGTTTTAGCTACAGGCCGCAGCGGCAAATTTTTTTTTTACAAAAAAAAGTCGTTTAAAAATTTAAAAATAATAGCAGTTTAGTTTAACATTATAGCAATTTTATTATTTTAATGCTTTTAAATCGCTTTAAATAAAATATAAAAAATAATAAAACTTTTAATTGTTAAATTTTCAGTAGTAATATAATTTTGTTGCTATATTATATCTGGCTTTCTATTTTATTTTAAAATATTTTCTTTAGTTACAGCTTTTCTAGGTGTGGGTATATATGCTATACTGACCTAGCCACACCTTGTACGCCACTTTGCTTAGGTAATGTGGTGATCTTGTCACTTAGGCCTCACAGGCTTTTTTTAGGTCGCTTATAAAGACCACTAAATCTAACAATTGTGTCACGCCCCCACTTTAGTTGGGTTTTGCTAAAGCTCACCTATTAAAGTGAGTGCTTATTATTTAACCTGCTATATTACTTAAAATGCCACAATTTTAAACTTTTTAATAACTTTATTACTAATAACACTTGCGCTTTTAAAATTACATTTTTAAAATAAAAAACCAGGTTTGTAACGTTTTTAAATATTTTTAAAAATATTTATTTGCTTTATTAATAGCTATTACGCGGCAGTTTAACTTTATACGCAAAGTTTTTTAAGCTAAAGTTAATAAGCGCGGCGGTAAAAACTAATTATTATTCTTTAACTTAAAATTAAAACCCGTCGAAAAAAAAGTTATTTATAACTATATTAATTGTTTTAATTAAATTAATTTAGCCGTATAAGTTTATTTTATTGCTAGCGTTATAAATCGCATTTTAAAAGCTGAAATTTTTTTAAATATTATTTTATTTACCGTAAAAAAATATTAAATTTAATATTTTTTTATACATTATAAATGTTTTTAAAAACTATAAAAAAAGTTTAATTTAGCCCGCAAAATTTTTAAAAACGTTAAAACCGTTAATAAATATTGTAATAAGTTACGTGCTATTATTTAAAAATATAATATTATTTTAAACAATATATAAAATATAAATAAAAATAGCTTTTAAATTAAAATAGCTAATAATATTTTTATTATAATAAAATAATTTTATATTTATTTTTTTAGTTTTTTTAAAAATAAAAAGCTAGCTATAGTTATTAAAGCTATTTTAGCTATAAGTGTTATTATTGCTAGCTTTTTTATATTGTTTAAAAAAATTTATATGTTTTATTAATATAAAATAATTAAATTACCGGATAATATAGCTATTATTATTGCATTAACAGGCTATTTAAACAATAAAATTAATTTTAAATAGCTAAAACATTTTAATAAATATATTTTACGTTTAAATAAAGCAAAGTTTATTTGCGCATATATAAAATTAACTATAAATAAAATATAAAGCTTTATTAATTTAAATTATAATTTATAATATATATATAAAATGTTTTTTTTATAGCAAAGCTAGTAAAAACTGGTATAAGTAATAAAATAAAATAACTAATAATTTAAAAAAAAGTCCTTAATAAGTTTTTGTTAAAAATAAAAACCTTTATATAAACTTTTTTATATTAAACTAATAAGCTAATAAATTTTAGTTAGCAAAGTAGGAGATTTATGTTAAATTTACCCCTTTAAATAACTGTGTTAAATGCCGGGGTATAAAAAACACTTGTTATTTTTAACATATTAATTAACTGTTTAACTAATATATATATAAGTTAATTAATTTTTTTTAACTTTTTTGCGAGGTTTATTTCGTTTTTTTTTACAAAAATATTAATTGCTTTTAAAATTATAATGTTTTTAAACAAAACATTATTTTTAGCCTTAATAGCTGGCTTATTTTTTTAGCGCTGCTAATATTTTTTTACTAATTTTATAAAGTTTTATATTTGCTATTCCAATTTTTATTAGTTGTTTTTATGCTTATAACTTTTTTATTTAACTAAATATTAAAATTTTGTTTTAGTACGGTTTAATTAGTGCTTAAAAATAATTTTAATTTTAAAAAAAAATTTTTTTTCTTAAAATCTAGTTGCTTATCGAAAATAAAACCAAAAACTGGTATAAAGCGGTAAAAAAAATCTTTATTTTGTTTACCAAAAAATAAATAAGCAATAAAAATAACAAAATAAATATTAAACGTTTTAAGTAAATTAAGTTTATAAGCTAGTTGCCCGACTTGTTTTTTAATTTTTTAAAGTTTAGCACGTTATTGCGAAAGCTTTTTAAAAAGTCGATTAAGCAAATGGTATTTTTTATATAGCTTTAAATATATTTTGTCACTTATATTAAATTTTATTAAAGTATGTTTTCGATCGTAATACTATTTAGCGCAAGCTGCAGCAAAATTTATAGTTAACTTAGCGTTTTTGCGTAAATATTTTTTAAAAAATCGAAAAGTTTTGTATTTAGTAATATTAATTTTTATTAAAACATCGTTAAAACCGGGTAAACAAAAACCAAAAAATTATTTGTGTGCTAATAACTTAATTAAATTTAAATATATGCTGTTTAAATTTTATTGCAGCAAAAGCAATACGTTTATTTAATTTAATTTAAAATACTTAAAAATATAATAGCGTAAAGCGATTTTAATAGTTTAGTTTTTACGTTTAAATAAACTATTTTTTTATAAATAATAAACAGTTGTTATAAATAGCTTTGCGCTAAAAGTTTTTTATAGTTTTTTTTAAAAATTAAACGTAAATTTATAATCTCGATTTAAAATAATGCTTGTTAAAATTTTTTAATTAAAAAATAACAGCTGCTTAGCTAAAACGGTAGCTTAATTTTCCGCAGTATATTTTGTATTGCTTAAAATCAGCAATAACCGCTTGGAAATTGCGCAAATAACGGTAATAAATGCGTTATAATAGCTATATTTTTTTAGTTGCCATAAAATATTAGCTAAAAAAACCTTAGATAAACTAAAAATAAAATCTATAGCAATAATTTTTATTGGTTTTACGTTTTATAGTTAAATAAGTTAATAATCACCGTAAAATTTCTTATGGTTTATAGCGGACGTTTTGCAATTATTGCAATATTTAAAATAAATAATAATTTTGCGTGTTTTTAAATAAATAAAATAAAGTTCTAGGTTTTATATTATATATTTTTTACTAAAGTGGTGCTTGTTATTATATATTATAGCAAAAAACTTATTAACCTGTACGTTTAATATATATAGTTTATATTTGCTTAAACGATTAACGTTATAAATAAAGCTTTTTATAATTGCAAAAAAATAACTGGGCCAAAAAAAATTATTAACGTTTTTGTTGTCGTTACGAAGTGTTTGCAATATTTTGTTATATTTAAAGTTTTTATTATAGTTAGCTATAAATTTAGTTTAAATAGTTTTGTTTATTATTACTTTAGTTATTATTATATATACTGGTAAAAATTTTTCTGTTAACCAAATGTTATTAAAAACTGGAATTTTATTAAATCGTTTAATTTATTTGTTTTTGTTTTTTTTATTTTTAATATTTTTAAAGCAACTAAATATATTTGGTATAAAATTAAAACGTTTTAAAAAATAATATACTTATAATCCGTATTGCAATAAATAAATAAAAGCGTTAATAAAGCGTTTATTAACTTTATTTATTAATTTTATGTTTAAATTTGTTTGGTTTAAAATATTTTTAGTAGCTAAATAATTAGTAAGCATAACTACTAAATTATATAATGTTTTTATTATAGTTTAAAGCTTTTTGCAAGCTTAAATAATGCAAGCAACCTTTAACTTTAAAAAGCTATAACGCATTTTTGCTTAAAAAAAACAATAACTAAAAAACATAACAAAAAATATTTTTATACTAAGTATAATTTTACCCAGCTTTTATTTATATTTGTTATATAAATAAAAAAGCATAACGTTGAAACCTCGCTTTAAAGATTTATTTATTTGCATAAATAATATTTTGTGTAAATTGTAGTAAAAAATGGTGTTATAATTACATATAAGTTTTTATACTGCCTTAAATAATTTTAATTCCTTTTTTATAGGCATAAAATGCATATTTTATATGTAGGCTTATCGCTTACCTAAGTTATTATTTATAACGCAACTAGCTTTATATCCCTCGTTAAAAAAAGCTATTTTTCTCTGTTGTAAAAAGTTTGCGCATTGCGCATAATAAAAAAAAAAGGTGCGAAAAAAACCGCTGCTACTAAGGTATTGCTTAAGTGTGCTTAACTAGTCAAAAAACTTTAAATTTTAAAAAACAGCAAGCTTTTTTTCAATAATAAACATGCCAAATATATTTATTTAAAACTTAAATAATTAAACGGAAAAATAACTTAAAAAAAACTTTTTTTTAAAAAAAAATGCTTTTGTTGCAAAATAAAATAAAAATAGTGCGAAAATAATTAATATAATTTTTTTTAATATTAAAAAAAATAATAATATTGTTAATAAAAGCTTTGCAAAAGTTTTTATATAGCTTGGTTTTTTTGTTTATAAAGCGCTAAACGTAAGCAAATAAATTGCAAAATTTTATTAGTGCTATTGTAAACTTTTTAAGCTTTTAAAAGCTAATAACAGTAAAGCAATTTTAATAATTGCAATATATTTTTAATTAAAAAAAAAACTTTATAGCATTAACGCAAATAACATATATTTTTTCTCGGATTGCGTTAATAATTTTTAATTAAAAAAAAGTAGGTAATTATTTAGCACTGCTACTTTGTTTAACAAGCGGAAATTTAAAACTAGTCGAATTTTAAGCATTTTTTTAACCTATTTTTTTACTATAAAAATTAAGTAAGCAAAAAAAGTTAATTTTTCGATTTATTTTATTTATTTTTATTTATATAGTTTGTTATACATTACGTTTAATGCTTTTTTGTTTTAATAGCTTAATAAATAAACATAATTTTTAATTTTATATTTTTGCTAATTATTAATTAAAAATATTTTTATTTGTTTTTTTTTTAAAAATATTAATAATGCTTTAATTTTTTTAAACTTTAGGTATATTGTTAATAATTTAAATAATTTCGTTTAAAATCCCGCTTTTCCCGGTATAAATTGATTAGCTACCTGGTAAATCAATTTTGCTAAATTTTGCAGGTTTTTTAATTCCGAAAATATTATAAACTTTAAATATTTTAAGCTTATTATTTTCTAGTTTTTGCAATTTAAAAAAGTCGAAATTTTTAGCTTTAATATTTTAGTAAATTAAATCGGTAAATAAAATGCTTTTAAATATATTTTTATATTTTTTTAGTTAATTTATTACATTTTTAACAGTTATTTTGTAAAATATATTAAAATCGTTTAATATATCGATAATCCCGGCAATATTGTTTATAAAAATCTGGTTTACTTTTTTATTAATTATTGCTTTAATTATAAAAATTATTATAATATTTTGGTTAATAGCAAACAAGCGTGGTACCTTAAAGTTATTAGGTATATATATGCTTTGTGCCGTAATATTGTGGTCGCTTAGCGTAGCTAAAGCTATATTCGATATTTCCGCTGTTTTCGCGCCTTTAGTGGCGTTTAATGCTATAAATATTTCTGTTATTAATATTGCTTTTAAATATAACTTTTATAATATTGCTTTAATGCGTTTATTATTATTTTGCTTTTATATTTTGCTAACTTTTATATTTTTTAAATTTTTTTTGCTTTCGGTAATAAATTAATTATTATTATTTAATGCAAAGTTGTAAATTTAACAATAGCAGTTACGCTATTTTTTTAGCTTGGTTTAAAATCAAAGTTTTAATTAAATAATAATAGCTTATAAATATAAAGTGCTATTATAGTTTTGCCTAGCTTAAATGTAATATTATGCTGTAATGTTATTTTACGAGTGCATAAATATATGCGAAAATATACATTAAATTTCTAGCGAAAATTTTTTGCGTTAGCAAAAATAACTTTGCGCTGCTTAAAGTTAATAATTATTTTATAAAAGTTAAAAAAACTTGTTTTTAAAAAAAAAAATATACCACAGTTTTTTAAATGCATTTAAGCTAACTTAATAGTTTTTATTAAAATAAAATTACCGCGCTCGTTAGCTTTAAAATAATATAATTTTATTATAGCATATTGCATACATTAAATATGTTTTTTGCCGATATTTTTTATTTTGCTTTCGCGGTATTTAATAGTATGCTTAACGTGTTTTAAAAAATTAAAAATAATTAAGCTTTATTTGCATTTAATATCGTAGCAAATTTTAATATTTATACCATTAAAATTTTTTTATGCAATAGTTTAAAAAAATAAATGTTTATTGTTTAACTGTTAATTTATTGCTTTGTTAAGTTTATACAAACGCGGTAACGCTTTTTAAACCGTAAATATTAAAACGCATTTATTACTAGCGCTGCCAAGGTTTTTTTTTGTTGCTAAAAAAGCATAACCGTTTGTTTAGCAATTTAATAAATGTTTAAATAGCTTATTTTTAAAGCTAAATGCTATATAATAATTTTTATATTTGCGTTATAACTTATTAATTAAAAAAATATTTCTAATTTATTTTAAAAGCTAAAACTAAAAATAATATATATAACGCTTTTTTTTTTTTTTAAATTAAACGTTTTACTGCAAAATTAACAAGTTATACTATAATTAATAATTATATATTTTTTGTTAAAGCTAAAATTTGAGTTAAAGTTTAAATAGCGCGATCATTTGCTATTATTGTTACTAAAAATATTGTTTATTTTTTTTGCTGCATTAACTTAATTTTAAGCGCGATTGCAATTGCGCTAATGTTTTTCGTACTTGTTTATATGTCGTTTTTTGCTTTTTTTACGCTTTTTTTTTTTAATTTTTATTAAAGCTAGTTTTTATTTTTGCTTAACTTATTGCGGTTTTTTTTTTGTTGCGTTTATTGTGCCATTTGTTTTTTTGGTTTTTTAAGTATTTAAAATTATAGCAAAAGTTTAATTGGCTTAAATATTTTTAACGTGCTGCAATTAGCAGCAGTAGCTTTGCTTTAGCTACTTAAATTATATAGTTAACTAATTTTTAGCTTAACTTTAAAGCTAAAAAATATTGCTTAATGTTTAAATTTATTATATTTTAAACTTATATTATAACGCTATGTTAATTGCTATTATTTTAGTTTAAAATTTTTATTGCTTTTGCGTATTAAAGTTTTTTTTATATAAATATAATTATAGCTGTTTTATTCCGGCTTATGTTATTAAGCTTTAGATTTTATTTTTTGTCGGTAAACTTTTTAGTCGCTAATAATAGCTGCATAAAAAATTAATTTATAAATTTTTTTAAAATTTTTTTTAAATTTTTCGCTTTTATTTTTTTGCGATAATTAAAAATAAACTTGTTATTTTACTATATAACCGCTATTCCGGCTAAAAGCATAAAAAATAATATTATAATTTGTTTGCTTATTATTTTTTTTGTATTGTTATTTTTTATAAATAAATTAATACAATCGATAAAATAATATATATTTATAAAAATTAACTTATTTTTATTTGTTATTATTTTTATGTTTTCGGCGTTATATTAATTTAGGTCGAAAATTTTTACGTTTGTTTTTTTAAGTTTATTTGTTCCGCTATAACTAGTAATCAATATAAAGTTTGCGGCTTTAAGTGTAAATTAGCAGTTAAAATTATTGTTGCGCAAATTACGAAATAAATTTAAAGCTTTGCCGTTGTTTAAATTGTCGTTAAAATTATTAAAGTCGTTTAAATTATTAAAATCGCGGTTTTTAAAAACTTATGCTTATTTTGCTTGGTTAAACTATTAATAATTAGTTAAAAATTTTAATAAACCGTTCGTATTTAATAGTTTTAATATATTGCTAAGCTTTCGACTTATTGTTAATTAATATTTTATTAATTATTTTACATTATTAAATTAAATTGTCGGAAAAAATCGCGCGGTATTTAGATTAATGTTTCGCAAAATTGCGCTAAAGCTAAAAATATTTTTTATAATACGGTAAATTAACCAAAAATAAAATATGTTTAGCTTGCTAAAGTAGCAAATAGTGCGCCAAACAGTGCCGTCGATATTAATTGTATATTAGCTGCAAATAGCAATATTAATGCGTTGCTACAAGTAAAAATATTTTTGTTTGCACCTTAATATTATTTGCTGTTTTTATAAAAGCTAAAACGCAAATTATTAATATTAAAAAAATTAATTAATAAGCAAAATTAGTTAAATTTTTTGCCGTTTGCATTTAGCTTGTTTTAAGCTAAAAATTAAACAATTGGTGTATTTAAAGCTAAAGCTATTAATACCGCTAAACTTTCGGTTAAATTTTGCATTTAAATATATATTAAAATAAATAGTTTATTAATAGCTTTAATATTTTTGTTTAATTTAATAACTTTTTTGTTTAGCGATATAATATTTTTGTATATAACGTTAATTTTTTTTTTATTTGCAGCTTAGTTAATTATTTGCTGTAAATTTTTTTAAATTATTTTTTATCGATAATTTTGCTATTTAAACTTATTTTTAATAAAATTTTATAAACTTTAGTTTTATTTTAAATTTTTTAAAACTTTAAAAAAAGTTTTTTGTTTAAAGTTTTAAGTTTTATCGTATATTAATAGTTTTTTGTTTCCGATTGATGCTTTTTTAATAAATTTATCGGGCATATTTTTTGGTGCTGCGCTTATGGTATATAATATATCGCGTTTAACAGGTTTTTTTTTTTAAGCTTAAATAGGCCTGCTTTAACTGCGTTTAATTAAAGTTTAAAAAAATTTAGCTAAAAAAATTTTGGTTATATTGCATTTAAAACATATTTTATTTTTAAAGCACCTGGTTTGCTAGGTAAAAAAAATTTCCCGGGCAAAAATATTAAATGCATAAATAAATATAAAAGCAATAAATTACGTAATTGTTTAAAGCTTTTTTTAATAAAAATAAATAATTTTAATTGCAATTTATTTTTGCCGGTTAGTAATAGTTTTTTAGCAGCTATTAATTTTAGCGTAAAATTACAAACTATAAAAATAACTTAATATTTTATATAAAAAATATCGAAAATTTTTTTTTAAAATATGCTAATATTATATATTTACTATTAAAATTTACAATAGTTTTGTTATTTTATTGTAAATTTATAAAGTATAGTAGCTTTAAAATTTGCGTGCCGGTTAATGCTTATGTACAAACTTATTGGTTAGCTATTACACAGTTTTAATTTTACAAAATGCAAAGTGCAAAGTTTTTACGCAAAATTGCCAAAATTACTTAATGTTTAAAAAAAATATACAATATATTAAAAAAAAACAAAACGTAATAAAAAAAATAAAATATAATATTTTTAATAATATTTTGTATGTAATAAAATAATCAGTAAAATTGTAAACGTTAATTTTACTTAGTAAAATTAAATGCAATATTGCAAAAAATAAATACGGCTACTTAAAAAAATGCTAAAAATAAAAATATTATAATTTTAATTTATTTGCGATTTTAGCGGTCGATATTTAAAATAAGCTTAGCGTTAAAATATGTTTAATTTGCGTAGTTTTAACGTAAAATTGAAATAAATCGTAGCGTTCGAAAACGATTTGTCGATATAACTTTAAAATAGCAACGCGGCTGTTAAAAAACTAATCCGGCGTTTTTCGCGAAATTATTTTATTTTAGCGTAAAGTTTGCGGCTGTTAAAAAACCAATCTAAAGTTTCGACTGTAATAGTTTTATCGAGATTTTAAGTACGCGCAGCTGTTAATAAACCAATCCGGGCACCTAATATTACCGGCAAAAAAAATAAAAAATAAAAAAACTGTTAACTAAAAGTCGCAAAATCAATAGTTTACTTTACCACTTAATAAAAACTGGTATAAATAATAAGATAAAATAATTAATAATTTAAAAAAAAAATCTTTAACAAGTTTTTGCCAAAAATAAAAACTTTTATATAAATTTTTTTATATTAAACTAATAAGCTAGTAAACTTTAGTTAGTAAAATAAAAAGCTTATGTTAAATTTACCCCTTTAAATAACTGTGTTAAAAACATATAAAATTATATTATTTTATTTTTAAATTTATTTAAATATAATATATTTTTTAGCTTTATTATTTATAATAATTATAAAGTTAACTTTAAAAGTTATAATAAAAAAATATTTATAGTTTAAAAAATATATAATAATATTTAACGCGTTTACACTTTTTTAAACGTTGTTTTAATAAATATACCGGCGCATATATATATACGTTTATATATTTTTTATTTATAATAAATAATATATACCTAAATATATGTTGCTATAAAGGTTAATATTTGTAGTAACGCTATTTATAAATGTTTAATAATACATAGCTAAACAATAAAAAGCTGCGCTTTTTACTTTCGGTAAATTTAAAATATTATTTATATATATAATTAATAATTTAAAATGTTTTTTTTTTTTTTTTGCCGTTTATATAATTTTTATAAATAATTTAAAACGTAATATAATAAATTTCAAAATAATTTTTAATTAATTTTTAAATTTTTAATAAATATTAAGTTTAATTTTTTTTTATAAATAATTTTTAGTTTTTTATTTAATTATATATTATATATAAATAAAAAAAATTGCTTTATTTTTATATTAATAAATAATTAAATTATTATATATTATTATTATTATTA
>MU389529.1:0-33885 GCA_022578775.1 Xylaria venustula
CAGTTGGCCTTCTGACCTTTCATACCCAATCAATCCATTGTTGATGATGACTTCTATAAGTGGCTAGCGTGGTATCGGAAGTCTCCGTATGACAACAATCATTCATCGTCACGGGATAAGCATGAGGGTTAGTTTCACAACGCTCAAAGAGACGTACGAATTTTACCAGGTAGATATCGGCGAATTTTCTCGGGAGATTTGTCCAACAACCGGCATCCTTCCGCTACATAAAGCATCAGATGCCTGGCAATCGGGCTTATCGTCGCTAGGCAATTATCACTTGCGCACGGGTGGGGTCAAGCAGTCTTTCGGTAAGCAGCTTATCTTTTTGATAGGATTTCCATTACCGCTTTTCTGCTCATCGACCCATTGATGTTTGAGGTTACGAAAGGCTCTTTGTAATAATAGAGCTGGTCAATCATATGCGGCACATCCTGCTTCCCATTCGTGTCACTGTCTGTCATGATACACGAGGAGACCTTGTTGGTGTTATACTAAAAAGAGTTAAAGGGGATTAAGAGCCGCAATCCATCGTAGCTCGTCTTGACTAGTTCAATCCTAGCCTTTAAAATAGTAGATGCAGCATGGCACTTTAGCGTCATGACTCTGCTAGCGTATATGGGAATTGGAGTTGAGAACTAAAAATCCCCTAATTCGACAGATCATCGGCGTTAGATCTGGATGACGCACACTACAATCTGGCAATAAAAACTTGCCCCCGGAATGGAGATTAAAATACGATTGTAACTCTAACAGCAGCCACGTTACTAGCCGCTCGTCTAGAAGGCATCTATTTTCTACTGCTAGCTACACGGGCTGTTAGAGTCAACCTGCTTGCTGTTGGCGGGCAAAAATGGTCTTCATCCGGTCATTCTTGCTGTTGGGTGTACTCTTTGTGCGGAATATTACTGCTGCTCCGACACCAGGACTAGTAGACGGGCTGCTGACTGGCATCGCTGATACTGCTGCTGTGAAGGATGCCTCTACAGTTCTAGCGCAGCTGCTGGGCACTCACCCGGCCACGGCAGCTCCAGCAAGTGCCGACCAGCTCCGATCAACTCTCAGCTCCATCTGGGGCAATGAAAAAAGTCCCAACGGCTTTTACAACAAGGTTCTCGTGCAGGTAGAAGCCAATATCCTGCCGTCAGGTTTATTGACTTCCCTCGCCAACCTGGTTGGCCCTACCTCGGGCATTGACTCAACTGTCAACGCAAATCTGCATAAACCGTCATCACCAATTTATCCACATAAATCATCCGCGGATGCACCCTACTCGCTCTTGGAGGCGCAGCTGCGAGCCGCCATCTACATACCGTCTACTTTCACGTACGGCAAGAAACCACCAACCATCTTGGTACCCGGCACCGGCGTGTATGGAGGCGAAACTTTCTCGAGCAACCTGGCCAAACTCCTAACGGGCAAGTCATACGCAGACCCAGTGTGGCTGAATGTGCCAGGTGCCTTGCTAGGTGACGCCCAGGTCAACTCTGAGTACGTGGCCTATGCCATCAACTACATATCAAGCATCAGCAAGAACGCCAAAGTAAGCGTCATCAGCTGGTCACAAGGTGGACTCGATACACAGTGGGCATTCGCCTTCTGGCCGAGCACACGTTCCGTTGTGTCAGACTTTTTGCCCGTCAGTCCAGATTTTCACGGCACCGTCGTAGCGAATGCACTGTGTCTGTCAGAACATTCGGTGACAGGTTTCGATCCATGCGACCCATCCGTTATACAGCAGGATTACAACAGCAACTTCGTCAAGACGCTACGATCCAGTGGCGGGGCCGACGCATACGTTCCGACTACGACACTTTACTCGGGCTTTTTCGACGAGATCGTCGAGCCTCAGCAAGGTAGGAACGCTTCAGCTTACCTGGGTGATGCGCGCGGCGTGGGTGTGACCAACATCGAGGTGCAGAGTGTATGCGCCGGCAAGCTGGCTGGGAGCTTCTATGGGCATGCTGAAATGCTGTTCAACCCAGTCACAGCAGCAATGGTGGCAGATGCCTTGTCGCATGCCGGACCCGGGAAGCTCAGCCGAGTTAAGCTAGCAGAAGTTTGTGCCGACTACATCGCACCCGGGCTCACATTGGAAGATGCCATTTCTACGTCGGGGGAGATTGTCATTGCTGCGATAAGGTTGTTGGCCTACATGCCTAAACTGTTGGTCGAGCCAGGTGTTAAGGCTTACGCTTTGAAGGAGAGACATTATATTTAATTTTAATTTTGTAGACCTGAGTATTCCTTGACCTTAATTTAAAGATAATATGATTACTTATAGTAATATAAATAGTTTGGGCGGAATTTTGATTATTGAGTATGTTTCGTAAGTGAATTGTCAGCCTGAATCCAGAACGCCTCTCTGATACCGTTCAATTAAAGGGTGATACTATGATAATGGACAAGGGATAGAGCATGATTAAGCATGGCATGTTGCTAGGGGCATTGCAAAACTCAAAAGTGAGCAAGCGTCGACTGTATTGAATAAACATCGAACATAAATCAGCAAAAATGCAACCGTTTTTTTTTTTCAGCATTGTGTTACAGCACGGGACGCCTGTTTCAGAGATGTTCACTTGGTTATGTTTCGCGCGAGACTAGACCGTCGCTCACTGAAGGCATAATGACGGAGATAGGCGGGTAGGAATACAGACGATATACAAACACAACCTCAAATATCCAAGGGGTCTGAAGGCTTTTCCAGTGGTGAAGCCTGCCGTCTGTGGATTATTTGTTAGCTGAGACTTCCCAAGCCACCTACGTGTCTCCTGATACTACACGTAATTAGGTGTCTTATGTGCTATCGACTAGATGGGCCGTCAACAGATCGTGCATAACGTGTATGCTCTATCATCCATATAAACTACAAACTCCTCTTCATGGACGTGAATGCTTTGCAATAGAGTGTATCTACATTGACTACTCCTTGGCTCATAGGACTTATATATCCGCGGCAGGCGGTTGTATATATCTAGTTGAGGTTTACCGTCATTGAGCGAGGCTATTTAACTTGCTGAAAACAAGTCACTATGTGACTGAATGAATGGGATGCTCAACTATTTCGCTCTTGAAACTCTGTACCCATAAGCTTAGCTGCATTATCCACCACGCGACGCATTGAGACTTTGCCCATTTTGTGAGCCGTCGAAGGCATTGCAGCAAAACATAACAGTCTGATATCTGCTCCGTGGATCCTATAGAGAGATCTAAAGAAACCAAGACCTGGTCTGCCACGGAAATAGCAAAACTAATGCGCCAGGACGGGCCCTAGACCTCGATAAGGGGGAGTATTAGCAATGGGCCAGTGGCTGAGGCTTCAGCGGAATCACCATCACCATCATCATCATCATCATCAATGCCTCCCTTGTCCCCCCCACCACCCGTATCATTATTACTATTATTATCGTGTTGCTGATTAGAAGCCTCGAAAAGATACCGGAACATCCTATAGTGCGCCCGCGCATAATTGGCTAGTTGGCTAGGCGCGTTGGCATCACCCCCTCGAGTACGCTTCGTCTCGGTAGCAAGAGCCAGTGGACGGTCTACTTCAAAGCTCTCAAGGGCATTGAGCTGGACGAAAGGGGAGGAAGTGTTGGACATGAAGAAGGCGATTTGCAATCCAAGGGGGTTTGTGGGAGGTGGCGCGAGGAAAATAGCGTAGTCGAGCTTGCTGTCTTTCAAGATTGTGCTCGGATCTCGGAATGGGAGAGATATCCGGGCGTCTGTGCTGTTGGAAGATGGTGTAAGTTTTGGAAGCGGACAAAGACCCTGGTAATTTTCTTATACATTGTGGAAAACGAGCGACTCCTCAGAACCGAAATCGGCATCGAGAGCAATTTGGGGAAGAGGTGCGTCGACTTTGTCATTCCATTCTGCTTCGTGGACGGGTCGAGAAGGATCGTTGCACTGGGCCGAAGATCTGCAAATGCGGAGAAGGGATCTGTGTCGGAATTCCAGACATTTAATCGTATCAGGGTCACCGTCACCGTCATCGTCGCTAGTAAACATGGCATCATTCAGGGGATCATCAATGGACTATTCAGATTGAAGCAAACCCTATACATTGCAAGTTAGATACACAGCGCAGATAACATGGCAGAATAATGCATATAATACCTTTAATGCCACCGGGAAAACACGGATTTTCTGACGAAGAGTAGATAAATCCTTAATTAAGGCTATGGTGGCCGCATCGGCAGATGACAAGGCCAGAAATTCTTTCAGGGACACCCGCGACAATGGCAGATCGATAGCATTCCGCATCGCCGCCTCTTTCTTAGTCGGGCTGCTGTAACCAGAACGCCTCGATGCGGATGTAGAAGTGTCGGAAAACGTGTCTCTGATATCTTTTTCTTTGTTTTCTTCTCGGCCCCTGTTTCTTTCGCCACTGTATGGACCATTCTGCGATACATTCTGCAACAAGGCGGTCCGTTCCGGGAGGGTTCGATTTCGACTCGGTCATGGCGTCGCAACATCTTCATGCTGTCGATCCTCATTACCTTCCCTATAGGTCGAGTTGTTTGTGGCTATCTCGTTGTTCTCTCCTAGTCGTCGCCGTTTCGTTGGGCTCGGTGTGCGACGCGTCGAAGGCGGAGATGTCATCTGATGGGCTCCACGCTTTCGATAGCACGTTGCCGACTGTGATTTGTCGCCAGCGCATTCCCTGTTGCTATCGCCATCGATCTGTTAAAGCCAATCCTCAACTATTGACATTGGCGGACACAGTATTCTGTAAAAGAGAGGCGTGAGTGTGTGAAAGAATACATTTGAAGTACGTGTGAGAGCTTTGGTGGTGTTGCGTTAACTAAAGTACTTACGTAGGCACATGTAGGTAAACTGCGGGCTTGTGCGCTAAAGCGGCCGCATCGGGAGGCTAAAGCGTCCTATAATGCATGTTAAAATCCTATTGGACCGCTGGAATAGACCGCTACGTTCAACAACTGCATGACAAGACAGATGGTACACTAGATCCATCACAGAAACCCCAGGAGAACCGCCCGCTGGTCCGGGATTACAATCGAGCAATTAAACGAACTGGCATGCTTGCACATCACTCCTCTAATGCAGGGGCTAGGATCTGGTGAACAGCTGCCTGTTAAGGAGCCTTTGGGGTTTAGTAAATCCTTTAGAATTACTAAATTCGCGCGTTTTCCTTATGGCAGCTAATAACTATTCTATGTATTGAAAACCCCTCGATGGGTGAGTGTATTATCCATTCGTGCTGAGGTCAGTCGCTGCAAATTTTATTGATTGTATATGGCTTTTTCAGGCAACAATGTTGCCTTCAGTTGTCGTGGCTATCAGCTTTTGGTCGTGGTATATAAATGCACTATTCGTACCCGCTAAGTCGCCGTCGCCGTCGCTTTTGGACAGTTCAATTGCCGAACTAGCAACGCTGCTCAAAGCTGGCGACTTCAATAGCCAAGAATTAGTTAAGCTGTACGTCCAGCGAGTGGGCGAAGTCAACGATGACCTCGGCGCCGTAATTGAGCTCAACCCCGATGCCGTGAGCATAGCCCGACACCTCGATAGGGAGCGCGCAGACGGCGAAGCAAGGGGCCCTCTGCATGGTATACCGATCCTGGTCAAAGACAACTATGCCACTGTTGACTCCATGTTGACCGGCTCCGGGAGCGTCTGTCTCGCCCGAGCGCTCCCCACCGAAGAGGCCACGGTTATCGCCAAGCTCCGGGAGGCGGGCGCCATCATTTTAGGCAAGCTGAATTTGAGTGAATTCGCTGGCATCCGCAGCTCCAACGCGACGCCAGGCTGGAGTCCGCGCGGCGGCCAAACCTTCGGCGCATATGTCAAGCATCAAACCGCCTGCGGCTCATCTAGCGGTTCGGGTGTCGCAGCTTCTGTCGGACTTGCAGCCGGGACACTCGGTACCGAGACATCCGGAAGCATCACTTGCCCAGCGATGTATAACAATGTCGTTGGTGTCAAGCCCACAGTAGGCTTGACGTCGAGGTTTGGAGTCGTGCCCATCACTGCCCGACAAGACACAACCGGACCGATCACCCAGAATGTCGAGGATGCGGCCATCCTTCTAGAAGCCATGGCTGGCAGGGACCTGAACGACAACTATACATCCGCTCAGCCTTGGGATTCTCCTCCACGCCTTTCCACAGGGTTGAGAAAATCGGGATTGAAAGGAGCACGAATTGGCGTGCTTTGGATAGAGGACTTGCCAATCTCAGGGCACCTCATTGACGTTGCGCTGGACACTAAGGGACAGACTTTCGAAGAAATCCTCTTGACTTTAGGAACTAACGTCCAGGTATATATGGGTGCAGACTTCAACGACGCACTGCCGCGCTACTTGGAGAATACCAAACCGAGCGACGATGTTGCCTTTCGCAATGTGTCAGACGTTCTTCAGTGTCTGAAAACTGAACCGAGGGAGCTTGCCTCAACGTTGGGCCTGACTGACTGGGAAAACGTTGTTCAACTGAACATTACTGCGGATAGTTTGGAAGCATGGAACGCATATACCACAGTTTTAACACTATCAAAAAGACTCTTCTTAGATCCGATCGAAGAACATAGACTTGACGCTCTTGTCACGCTACCCGATCTTGCGCTCTTGGTTGGCGCAGCTCCAGGCTTTCCCATTGTAACCGTGCCCAGTAAGTAACATGAAGCCTTTTCTCGTCAATCTATTAGTTGTGCAAACAACTCGCCTTTCTTACACCGTTTTGATCATTTCCCTTCCTTCTATTGGAAGTTGAACGAATGCTTGCTAACACACGACGATCGAAGTGGGCGTACTTGGACCAGAAGCTAAGACAGCTTACGACTACACTAATAAGACTATAAGCACGGGGCCGGGCATACCTCTTGGTCTCAGCTTTACTGCTGACAAGTGGAGCGATCAGAAGCTGATACAGTATGCCTATGCTTATGAGCAGGCATCCCAAAGACGAAGGGAGCTCACACCTATCATTAAACCTGAGTCGGATTTGGGTACCATAGTTAATCTATCAAGCTTAGGTGGAGAAATGTAATAAGCTGGGACGAACCTTGGTCCGTTAGGCGTAATATACTCGGAGCTCCCCGTATGGAATGGGGCTAAGGTAAACAATAATAGTTGCGGGTATTAACGTTATTTATTAAATAGTTAAAATTACTTTTATATAGTTATTTTAAAAAGTTGCTATATATTTAAATTAAATTGTGAAATAAAAACAAATTAATTATATAAAAAATTAGTTATTATTATATTTTTATAAATTAATAATAAAACGGTTAATTAAATAACCGAGATAATTAAACAATTTAATAAAAAATGCTAGGTTAAAATTATTTATATAATAATAACTAAATAATTTTTTATATAATTACTTTAATTTTTTAATTTTTATAATTTAATTTAAATAATATATTAATATATTATAATATATTATATAAATAAATTAACTATTTAATTAATTTATATAATAAATTTTAATTTATTTTAGCGTTTATAATTAAAGTTTTTAATATAAATTGTGATAAATATAACAAAGCAAATTATTTATTAATCGTAAATTTACATTTAAATTATTAAAAGTTATTTTATATAGCTATTTTAAAAAATTATTATATATTTAAATTAAATTATAAAGTAAAAATAAATTAACTATATAAAAAAATATTTATTATTATATAAACAGTTTTTTTATATGTTTATTTTTTTTTATAATTTATTATTGCAATAAAAATAACTTTAATAATACGCGGTATATATTTAATTTTTTTATTTTATTTTATATATATATATTAAATGCGTTTTTTTATTTGCGTAAATGTTTAATTATTTATTTTACTGTATTTTTAGCAAAAATATAAACATATTTTTATATATTTTATTATAATTAATTTTTATATTATATTATAAATTAACAGCGGGTAGCTTATTAAAAAACTAAGGTGATTAAAAAATTTAATAAAAAGCACGGGGTTAATTTAAAAAAAAAACTATAAATATAAATATAATTACGTGATATATAGCTTTATAAAAATTAAAAGCAAATAAAATAACAGGTAAACGGGTAAAAAAAAAACCGCTTATATAATAATAAACGTTTTTTATATAATTAATTTGTTTTTATTTTATAATTTAATTTAAATATATAGCGATTTTTTAAAATAATTATATAAAAATATTTCTAACAATTTTAATGTAAAACTTTACGACAATAATTTTTTTAGTTATTATTTAGCATAATTTTATACGGGGAGCTTTAATTACACCATGTTAATTATAACGGCAAAAATTAACGCCCATTTCGAATTAACTACTATTTTTCAAAAGGGATATCAAATAACCAAGGTGAAAACTTAGCTACCTAAAGTGGACTATATAGCTGTTAAAATAAAAAGTATGTTAGCAAACAACGCAACATTAAAGGTGAGCTAGGTTAAATTTAACTCCGGGGATTTACCACATAAATTATTAATATACGCTTTAAAAGCAAAGCAAAATGTGTTTATTACAATAATATATATAATTTTAAAGTTTTAATTAATTAGATTGCTTATTTTAACAATTAAAACTTTTATATGCTAAAATATAATTTTACCGACTTTTAAAATTAAATAACGCGATATGAAAAAATGTTATTATAATATTGTTAATATTTAAAACTATATTTATTAAGTTAAAAATTTTAATTAATAAAAACGCGACTTTATAGCTAAAGCTATTGTTTTTAAAATATAAAAATATATAAAGCCGGTCGATAAAAAAATATAGCTAATATTTTTTTAACTATTGTTACGATTGGGGTGCTTTCAAAAGGCAAAGCTCCAAGTTGGCGTACCAAATGTATATTAATACTAAGGTGAGGAGAAAAGAGAAACTATTCTGCATACAATTTAGGTGCGTTCGTATTTGTGGGTGCACGGCTAGGTGGGTCACGTGTACAGGTGGCACAGACCACCTGTAGCGCAGGGCTATCCAGCAGGTCGAGCCACTCAGCCGTGACTACTATTTAAATATATAAATTATTTTATATAAGCTAGTGTTAATTTAGCTATTTTAATCGGAAATTTTATAGCAAATAAAAACGCGTTTTTTATATTTAATTAAAATATATTTATATTAAAAAATAAAATAAATATAAAATATAAAAAAAACGTTAAAAAATAACTTTTTAAATGTAAAATATTATTGTTATTTATTATCGCATAGCTTTTTTTAAACCAGAAAAAAAAAAATCTATATATAGTATAATAATATTTAAAAAATTAAAGCTGCGGCTTAATTTAGCTTAAAGCAAAAAGCTAAAATATAATATAAAGTAATAATATTTAAACTTTTACTTAAAGTGTTTAAAAATTTAAAAATATAAATAACTAAATAAAAAGCTATAATAGCCAAAAAAATTTAAAAAAAACTTACGAAATTAATTAGTTTAAAAAATTAGGTGTTAAATTTTAAATATATTTTTTAAAAAATAATTTTTAATTAAACTATAAATTTTAAAATATTTAATAAAACGGTTATTAATATAAAAATATTTATTTATTTAAATATTACTGCTAAATTAAAAAAATATGCGTTAATATATATTATTACTTTAAAAAATAAAAAAGTATTTTAAAATGCATTTTTTGCTTATAATATTAATAAATAAAAAAAAGCGATAAAAATAAGCAAACTTAATTTAAACTAAATAACTTAAATTTATGCCGCTAATAAAAATAAAAACAAAGTTATATTAATAATTTATAATAAACCTAAGTTCGTATTAGTGTAATATAATCAAAGCTACTCGTGTAAAATCGTGCCAGGTAATAACTAAAGAAATTACACTATAATATAAAAATTACATTAAAGTCGTTAAAAATACTCCTATATAATTATTTTAAAAAATCGCTATATGCTAAAATTAAATTATAAAATAAAAACTAATTAATTATATAAAAAATGCTTATTATTATATAAACTGTTTTTTTTTACCGTTTATTTGCTGCTTTATATGCTTTTATAAATTTTTTAAAGCATTTTGCTTTATATGTTTTTATAGATTTTTTAAAGCATTTTGCTTTGTATGCTTTTATAAAGCAACTAAAGCACTTTGCTTTGCTATGTTTTACAAAGCCGCATGTCACGTGACCATGCTTATGCCCGTGGCTTTTTTTTTAAATTAGGTTTATGCTTTTCATTAAATTTTTTTAGTTATTTTTAGCTTTTTAACAGGCCGCTTGCTGTTAATTCGTAATATAACTTAAAAAAAAGCTCACAAAAAAACATATTAAAACAATTATATATTAATATTTAAATATATAAAATATATTAAAAATTTTATAAACTTAAAAATTATTAATATATATTGCTAAATAAAGCGTTTATTTATTAAACAGCTTGATTTTTATTAAAGTAAATAATATTATAATTAATTAAAAATAATTTAAACTTAGCAAAAAAAATAGCTAAATTAAACGGCAAAAAATAAAATTATAAACTTAAAATATTAAACGATTAATTTGCTAGCTAAATTATTAGCAGCATATTTATAGCTTAAAAAATTAATTTTAAAAAAAAATAAATTATAATATTTTTTTAAAAATTTAGCAATATTAAAGTTAAAATTTTTTTTTTATATTTTTAATAAAATAGTTAAATTTTTAAACTTTAAAAAAATTAAATTAAAAAATTTAATTATATAATAAACCTTAAATTTATATAAGCGTAATATAATTAAAGCTTTTTGTAGTAAAATTGTGCTAGGTAATAACTAAAAAAAATATCGTAACGTTAATAAAAATTACACTAAAGTTATTAAAAATACTTTAATATAATAATTTTAAAAGGTTTTTATATATTTAAATTAAATTGTAAAATAAAAACTAATTAAATATATAAAAAAATTTATTATTATTATATAAACCGTTTTTTTTATTTATATTTAAATATTTATTTTGTTTGCCTGTTTTTAAGTAGTAAAACACTTTTTGCTTATTTATTTTGTTATGCTTACTATTTTAAGCTTTGTAAAATCTCCGAGCATGTTATATAATTTACGCTTTGTATATTATTTTAAGGCTGCATTTTTTCCTAATTAATTTTTGGCGTTTTAACTAGCCGATTTATTTATTAATTTATAATATTATTTTTTAACTTTTAAAAATATTGCTTTTAATAATTTTTATAAATATATTTTTTTTTATACTTTATATATATATATATTAATTATATTTAACTTTAAAAAATTAAAATTGCGTTAGCATTTTAGCGCTTTAGTTTGCGCTAATTTAATTGCTTGTATAAACTTTATTATGCTTTTTTTTGTTTTTATTATACTTTAAAGCAAACTTTATATTATATAGCTTTAAGTTTTAAAAAATATTAATTATATATTAAAGCTTACCGTTTTTGCGACGTTTTTAGCCTTTTATTTTATAAATATAAAAAATTCTTTACTAAAAAAAACAAGCTAAAACGGGCTAAAAAAAGCAAAAAAGCAGCTTTATATTTTAACAAATTATTTTGCCGGTTTGCAAAAGCAAAAACGTTTTTTTTTAAAAACATAAAATTAAAATAATTTATTAAAATATTAAAAATGCTAAAGCAATAAAAAAGTTTAAACGGTTAAAAGCTAAACAAAAACGTTTATTTAATAAATATATTTGCTTTTTTACTGCTATAACAATTTTTGCTTTTACAAACTAAAATATTTTTAATTTTTTTTTTTTAGTTAACTTTGCTTTTTTAGCGCTAATCGGTTAAAATACCATTAATAAAATTAATTAATTATTTTTGTCGCATTTTTTAAGTTTTTTCTAAGTTTTTATATAATTTTTTTATATAAATATTTTAAAGTTTTTTTGTTTTAATGCAAATTTAATATTTTTTTAATATTATATATATTTTTATTTAATTTAACTTTTAGTTTTATTTAAAGTTTGGCGTTTTTAAGTGTTAATTTTAATAAAAAAATATAAAATGTTAATTATATTTTAGCTTTTTTAAGTAATTTAAATTAATAGTTTGTTTTTAAAATAATTTTTTTTATTTTAAAAAATTTAATTTCTTTAAAATTAAGTTTGTTATTTAATCGCTTAATTTTAATATTGCGCTTTAAAAAATACATTTTTTTTTTTAAAATTAGCTTTAATAATTTATATTTATCGTAATATATTTTTATACTGTTTTATAAAAATATGTTTTATAAAAATATTAGCTTATTTTATAGCTTTTATTATAAGCCGATAAGTTTTTTTGCCCGTGTTTTTACGTTAAGCGTAAAAATCCTTTAAATTGCTGTTTTAAATTTTTTTAGGTTAAATTTATAATTTGCTTTAAATAATAATATTTTTATTAACTTATTGTTAAAATTATTATATATATACTTTATTTTTAGCAATAATTTAACTTAATTGTTTTGCTATTTATTAAAATAGCAGCAAAAATACTGCTTTAAAATTTAATTTAGTTATTTTGTTTGTTTATTTATTTATAAATGGTAAGCCGTAAATATGCAGTGCTTAACTTTTAATATTTTTATTAATAATTAATAAAACTTAAAAGCTATAGTTATTTTTTTATTTATAATCACTTTTTTTAAAATTTTATATTTATTAAAAATATATTGGTTTATTATATAAGCTAAATTTTTTGCCGTATTTAATTTTAAATATAATATAAAATATTTATATTTTATAAGTTTTTTTATAATAATTAGTATTAAGTTATATAATATTTTTATTATCGGTGTTTTTAATTTTAGCAGCTTAATAATAAAATTAAACATAATAAATTTTTAAGCTTTGTTAGGTATTTTTTTAAGTTGTAATAATTTATATGGTTTATATTGCAATGCTTTGTTTTTTTTATATAAATTACATTTGTTTAATATTTTTTTAATTGTATTTTTTATTTTTTTAAATAAAATGTTTAATTTTTAATTTTTTAAATAGTTTTAAATATTTTTTAATATTTCGCAAATAAATATTTATAAGCTAATTTAATAAAATTTTTTTTTAATTTTAATAATATTTATATTTTATTTTTGTAATATAATAAATTTATAGCGTTATTATACTTTAATTTTTTTGTATTAAATTAATTAATATTGTTATAATAATATTTAATCGTAATAATTGCTAATATTTTTTGTTTAAATGATTTATAATTTATTTGCGTTATAGCTAATATTATTAATTTTTGTTTTATTTTTTTAAAAAATATTTAATTTTTATTTTTTTTAATAATTATTTTGTCGGCTTAAAATATCCGCTTTAATAATTTTTTTTAATATAAACAATAATAAAATTAAATTATAAAAAAAATTTTGCTTCTTTAATTTATTGTTTGTTTAATATTTTTAATGTTATAAATATTGTAAAATTTTTATAATTAAAATATATTATTACTGGTTTTTTTAGTCCGTATAAATAATTTTTTTATTTTTTAAATATTTCAATAATAGCTATAAGCTTTTTGTTTAGTAATATATATCGTATTGCTGGTTTTAAAATTTTTTTTTTAAAAAAAACTACTAGATATAATTTTTTATCGTTGTTTTGTTAACCTAGTTGTTTGTTTATTGCTGCTTTGCAAACGTTAATTTTTATTTTAAATTTTTTGTTAAAGTTAAATAATTTTAAAACCGGATCGCTTATAATTAAAAATTTAATTTTGTTAAAAAACTTTTGTTTTTTGTTTTTTTATTTAAAAGTCGATTTTTTTTTTATTAAATTTATAAAAAGTTTTATATATTTATTAAAACTTTTAATAAATTTTCGGATATAATTTATAAATTTTATAAATAATTTTATATTAATTGTTAATTTAAATATAAATTAATTTTTTACTGCTAAAATTTTAAATTTCTAAATTTATATTTTTTTTAAAATTATTATAAATTTAAAAAAATTAACCTTTTATATATAAAATTTATTTTTTTTAAAATTTACTTTAAATTTTGCGTTTTATAACGCTTTAAATATTTTTTTTACGTGTTTTCGGTGTTTTTTAAGCGTTTTTAAATATATTAATACAAATATATTAATAAAGTTTTGTATTACGTTTGTAATTTATATTTAAAATATTGCTAGTGCATTAATAAAATTAAATAATATTACTAAATATTTAAATAACTTTTTAAACGTTTTATATATTATTTTTTATTTATTATTTAGCGCTCTTTTTATTTGGTAATATATGTTAAATAAATTAAATACTATAAATTATTTTGCTTGCGTTAATTTGTTTTTTATATCGTTAATTTTAAGTAATAAATTTACAAATTTAATTGTTTTAAAGTTTATATTTTTGTAGTTTACATAAAGTTTTTACTGTTGTTTACTGTTTTTTTTAAGCTTTTTTAACATTTATAGTACCAGCGATTATATTAAATGCTATATAAATTTTTTCGCTAAATTTTTTTTAATATATTTGTTAAGCTTTTATAGTTATTTTTAGTTTATATAATGCAATAAAAACTTTTTTAACACTGCTTTTTTTAAATAAAATTTAATAGTTTTATATTTTATATTTTAATAAATAATCGTATGTTTTATTAAATAAATCGCCGTAATTTTTATATTTTAATAATATTTTGCTATTAAATATTAGTTTAAAATTTTTAATTATAATGTATATTTGCATAAATTACTTTATAAAATTATTTAATGCTTGCATTAAAAACTTTTTAAAGGTTAATTTTTTTTTAATATATTTTATTAAAATTGGCTAATTTTTTAATTTACTTTAAAATTATTTTTTTATAACCAAAATATTTTTATAATGTTAAGCTTAAGTTTTTTTTTGTGTTTTAAAATATTAAAAAAAAAATGCTGCAGTTTTTTTTAAAACTATTTTATTATCGTACGCAATTAAATTTTTATTAACGGTTATAAATAAATAAAAATTATTTTTAAATTTTATTAATATATTTAATTATTTAATAACTCGTAAAAAAATAAAGCTTGCTTAAGTTTTTATATTTATAAACGCTTATAATTTATTTTTTTAATATATTAAATTAATTTTAATATATTTATTTTTGATAGTTGTTATAACATAAAATATTTTTAGCTTTTAAATTAATTGTCGATTTATTATAATTACCTTTGGTTATTTTTTAATTTTTTAACTGTTTTTATTTATATTAGCATTTTGTTTATTTATTATTAAGCTTTAATTGCTTTAATTAATACTAAAAATTATATAATAGTAACCTCGTTATTATAATACTTTAATATTATTTATATCGTTAATTTAAAATTTATTTTGTTTAATTTATAATATACGTTTTTTAAGTTTTTATAATTCCGTAGCTTTTATTTAAGCATATATTTTATACGCATTATTATAACATTATTTTTAGTTTATAATTTATAATATATATTTTGTTAGCTATTATAAATTTATTTTAAATTTAATAAATAATTACTATTTTTTTTATATTGTTTTTATAATAAAGTTGCTATAATGCGTTATTGTTTATTTAGTTTAAAAACTATATATATTTAATTTTTCTTTAAATATATATTAAATATTAATAAATTATACAGTTTATTTAAAAAATATTTTTATATTGCTTGTTTTTTAGTTGTAATTTTTTTAATTTTTTATATTGCATAGTTTTATTGTAGTAATATTTTTTAGCGATTAATTATATTGTTTTGCTAAAATTTTCACTAATATTTGTTTTTATTTTTTAAAAGAACTTAACCTGGCCCTCGGTTGGGTTTTTTTTGTATTAGCTTTAGCATGCTAAGCTTATAAGCGCTTTTCGGTCGAATTTTTTGCATCTCCCGGCCTCGGTCGAGTTTTGCCTTAAAGCTCGCATTTTTGGGAAAAAAAAAAGCATTTAAATATTTGCGCTTATTTTACTAGCTAGCCGGTTGGTCGGTCGATTTGTTTTATTTTTTTACTGGTATAATTAATATATAAAAAAATAAATATATAAATAAATATATAAAATAAATAAAAAGCAAAATAAGCAAAAATAAATATAAATTAAATAGCTAATATAATAATTATATAATAATATATATTGCTTTTGCTAAATTTAAAAACTTAAAAAAACTTTAATTAAAAATTATATAATTATAAAATAATTAATTGTTGTTTTAATTAAATTTTTAAAAATAAATAATTAGTTTTTTGCTTTAATTAAATTTAGCGATTTAAATAATTAATTTTTGTTTTAATCGAATTTTTAAAAATAAATAAATAATTTTTCGCTTTAATTAAATTTTTGCAACTTAAATAAACTAATTTTTGCTTTAGTTAAGTTTTTAAACATAAATAATTAATTTTTTGCTTTAATTAAATTTTTAAAACTTAAATAAAATAACTTTTGCTTTAGTTAAATTTTTAAAACTTAAATAATTAAAATAACCTTTGCTTCGGTTATATCTTTAAATATAAATAATTAATTTTTTGCTTTAATTAAATTTAACGCTTTAAATAAATTAACCTTTGCTTCGGTTAAATTTTTAAATATAAATAACTAATTTTTTACTTTAAATAAATTTAATTACTTAAATTTAAAATTGTAAAACTATTTAGCGTATATTTTAAGCAGCCGCGATAAATAGTAAAAAAACGCATATAATAAAAAAACGTAAAAATATTAAGCTTTTTTGCACGCTAAAAACTTTATATTTATAATGCGCTAAATAATTAATTATTACTTTAGCTAAAAAAAAAACAAATAAATTATTTAATTATTTATTAAATATTTTATAAATAAAACGGCAAGCCGGTAAAAAAACACGCATAATTATTACTGCAAAAAATGCTTTATAAAAACATGTTATAAAAAAGAAATTATATAATAATATTAAATATAAAAGTTTTTATAAGCAATTAAAAAAAGCTTATAAAGTTTATACGAAAAAATTACCGCATTTTTAAAGCTAAATAATAAATTATATGTAGTTACACTATTGTAGCTATACTATTAAAGCTTAAGTAATACATACAAAAACTTATACCTAAAAAAAAATGCTATATAATAAAAAAAAAAGCTAAAAATAATACAGCAAAAAAATTACCGTAAACGGAAAATCGAATAAATAAAGCCTGTAAACCTGCAAAACTACTTATAAAATAACTAATTTTTGCCTAGGTTAAGTTTTAAAACTTAGATATAAATAATAATATTATTATATTTAATTTGTTGCTATATTAAAAATAATAAAATAACTTAACTTATATATAAAGCTATAGCTATAACTAATTAAAACAATAAATATTAAATAAATAACAAGTTTTTATATATTTTTTTATTATAAATAAACAAAAAGCTTAATTTGCTAAAAAGCTAAAGTGATAAAATAACTTAAAGCGTTAAGCAAACTAAAAAACAAGCTATAACCCGGGCGCAAATTACGTAATAAACTTAAAAGCTTAATAAGCTAAGCTAATTAAACCGTTTAAACAGCAAAAAAATGTGTAAAAAAAAAACTGTTTATATAATGCTAAACATTTTTTATAAAATTAATTTATTTTTATTTTACCATTTTATTTAAATATATAGCAACTTTTTGCTATAAAAATATAAAAGCAATTATAATTATATAATATTTTAACAACAATACGCTTTATTTATTATATATTTTTGCACGATATAATATATAAAGCTTTAAATATAATATATATACTAAATTAAATTTATTACATTTTTATATATTTTTTATATTTTTTTTATATAAAACACTAGTTAATAAAATTAAATTAAAATATATATATTAGCATTTATTTATTATATAAATTTATTTTAATAATATAATATTTTTTATATTTTATTTTAGGGTAAATATAACAACAATATAATATATATAGCATTATAACTAAAACATTGTAAATTATTTAATTACGTTTGCTATTTAAAAAAAAATTTAATATATTTAGCTATTTTGCTTATATTTTATATTTATTATGTTTGCAAAATATATTTTTTTTTTGTTTTTATTAAAGTAAGTTTTATTTTTAAGGTTTGTTATACTTTATTATTTATATAATGCGTTTTTTTTTATATATTTTAAAGTATTTGTTTTTATATATATATATATATTATATTACCTATACTATTTATTACTTAATTTATTTTTTTATAATTATTTTTAAAGCTTATTTAATATTGTTTTTTTACTGCTTTTTTTATTTGTTTTTTTTAATAGTATATTATATATAAATAAATATAAGCTAGGGTTAAAGTTTATGCTTATTTAAAAATAAAACTATTGTTTAATAAAAAGGTTTATATCGTACGCTAAAATATTAAACTATTAAATAGCAAAATATAAACCTATGTTTAAAAAATAAAAGCTTTTATGCTTATTTTGCATAGCTTACTAATTGCGTTTATTTAACAAAAATATATAATTACTATTACAATTTATTTATTTCAATAGTTTATACTATTATTTTTATTTACTAATTATTTTTTTTTTTTGCTTTTTATAAAATGCGCATAATTAATAAAATAAAACACTATATTATAAGCTTAGTGCTATTATTACTGTAAATTTATTTTTTGTTTTTTTATTTTTTATTTTGTTTATTTTTTTTTTTGCTTTAGCTTTTTTTTCCGCTTATTTTTTTTTATAACTATATAGTGGTTTAGCTTTGTTTTTTTGTTTAAAATAATATAGTATACTTTTTTAATTTATTGCTTATTAATAAGTTTTTATTTTTTAATTTTTGTATAATATATATATTTTATATAATAATTTAGCTTTTATTAAGCAGTATTGCTAACTATTGTTTAAATTATGCTGCAGCCTGGGTTAAAGTTAATATAAAACGCAGCGTTTAATTTAAAGAAATTTTGCTTGTTTGCTAAGCTTAGTTGCTATATTTAGCCTAGCAGCGTGTTGCTATTTTTGCTAAGTTTTGTTTTAGGCTTAGCAGCATGTCGCTATTTCTGTCGCTCGCGCCTTATAGCATTTAATTCAGCCTAGCAGCGTGTTGCTATTTTTGTCGCCAGCGCTGCAGCCAATCAAACAGCGCGCCGATAGCTAAGCCACAAGCGCAAGCAATTCAGCTACGTAACCTAGCCACGCAGCGCCCAATTTAGCCAACGCAGCTAATGCAGCTAACGTAGCTAATACAGCCAACGTAGCTAACGCAGCTAATTCGGGTGCAGTTAATTAAGCGCGCGCACGCGCAATCAACGCTGCCAATCTAGGTGCTATTAAATAAATGCGCGCATACAGCTAATATAGCTTGCGCTTTACAGCATTTAATTAAGCTTAGCAACGTGCAGCTATTTTTGTTACCAGCGCTGCAGCTAATTAAAAAGCATGCTAGTAGCTAAGTTATATTTGCAGGCTATTTAGCTATATAACCTAGCTATGCAGCGCCGAATTTAGCTTAGCAGCGTGTTAGTATTTTTGTTGCTAGCGCTGCAGCTAATTAAACAGCGCGCTTATAGCTAAGCTACAAGCGCAGGCAATTTAACTATATAATTTAGCTATGTAGCGTGTTAATATTTTTGTATTTAGCGTTGCGGCTAATTAATAACAATATATTATTTTTTATAAAATTAAATAATATATAAATAATAAACTTAATGCGTTTTATAAAATTATATTTATAAAGTGCAAATATAAAATAGTTTTTGCGTTTTATAATTTTAATTAATTTTGTAAAAATAAAACTTAATAATTTAAATTTTAATAAGCCCGTGTTTTTAAAGCACTTTTACAATTTTATGCGTTTTGCTGCGGCTATTTATAATTAATATAAAAAAACTTAGGTGCTAAAACTTTTAGTTTAAATATTTTTTTACTAGCATATTAAAGTTCAAGCTAATAAGTTTAATAATGTTATAGCCGCGTGCTTTTTTTTTTATTAAAAAAATTATATGCTAAGATTTTTAGTTTAAATGTTTTTTTACTAATTAAATTTTAGTAAGCCCGTGTTTTTAAAGCATTTTTATAATTTTATGCGCTTTGCCGCGGCTATTCGTAACTAATATAAAAAAACTTAAATGCTAAAATTTCTAGTTTAAATGTTTTTTTATTAACGTGTTAAAGTTTAAGCTGGTATAAATTTAATAATATTATAGCTGCATGCTTTTTGTTATAATAAAATTATTATATATATATATTATATAAAGCTAAAAATACTATATATAATTTTTAAATAATTTTATATAAACAATAAAATATATTTATATAAAGTTTATATATAATTTATATAATATTTTAATTATTAATATTTATTTTAAAATTTATTTTATTATTTAGTTTAATATTATAAATTTAAATAATTACATTTGTTTAGCATTTTTTAAAAATAATAAGCAGCTTAATATTTTTTTTTTAAGTTTATTAATTTTTAAACGCATAGTTTAAACTTGTCGATTAATTAAACGTTAGTTGTTTTGTAAAACAGCTTAATATTAAACTAAATTTAAAAAATCAAATATAGTTTAAAGTTTAAATAACCTAGATTACGATAAAGTTTTTTTTATATATAATATATAGCAAATATAAAGCTGCAAATTTTAAACTTTTTGCACACATTTTTTCGTTTAAACTTAATATTATTTTTAATGTTTTACGTAAGGGCATTTAGTCTTTGCTTAATTAAAAACTAAAATTATAATTAAGTTTTTTTTGTATATAATATGTAGCGAATATAAAGCTGCAAATTTTAGACTTTTTGCACGCGTTTTCCCGTTTAAACTTAATATTATTTTTAATGTTTTATATAAAGCCATTTAATTTTTGCTTAATTAAAAACTAAAATTACGATTAAATTTTTTTTGTATATAATATGTAGCAAATATAAAGCTGTAAATTTTAAACCTTTTGCACGCGTTTTCCCGTTTAAACTTAATATTATTTTTAATGTTTTACGTAAAGCTATTTAACTTTTGCTTAACTAAAATATAAGCGGTAAAGCCGGAGGTTTATATAAAGGTTTTATGTTATATATAGCTTTTAGCCAAGCTTATTTAAACGGGAGAAAATTTAACAGGTTAAAAACTTAGGTGCTTTTTAACAAATTATTGCATTTTAAATAAAAGCTATTCCAAGCTTTGCTATTTAGCCTTTGTTATACTATATATAGCAAGTCGAACGACGATATAAAATATAACTTTAACATATAAAAAAAAACCAAGGCTAAGCAAATATTTATTGCTATTTACAAAAATTAATTAATTTAATTTTAAATATATTATTATTTAAATTTTAAGTAACGTTTAATCAAACTGTTTATTTTATATATTTAATTAGCTATTTATTTTAGTGTTATTTTTTTTTAGCTTTATTTATTTTTTATTTTAAGCAAATTTTTTTAATGAGGTATAATAAACACAAATTATTTAATATTTGCTTTTTAATAATTAATTTTTATATATTTTTTATAAATTAATAATTATAGCTAAACGCTAATGTATATACAGTTATTTAATTAATATGTATTTTTTAATATTGCCGCTTATTTTTTTCCGTGTTTTTTTTTTGTTTTTTTAATTATATTGTAATTATAGTAAAGTTAAAAAAAAAATTTATAATATAAATAACGTTTTTATATATATACTAATTATTTATTTAGCTTATTTTATATGTTGCTTAACTGTATATTTATTTTATACCATGTTTTTTTTAAATGCCAAACGTAGCTAACGAAAACGTGAGAAAACTAAAGCCTAAAAAGCAATTGCACTAGAAAAAAAAGCTTCGCAACCGAATAACCAAGTTTGCATATTTTATTTTGTGCAATAAAAACATGATTATTATAGTTTTAATTAATTATAATTTGCATTACTTTTTTTAAATTTAACGTTTTTTTTACATTATTGCTATTTAACAAGGCATAAAGTATTTTTTTTTTTTTGTGGCCAGCCACTTTTTATTTTTTGCTACTTAATTATTATTACTGCGGATTAATATATTAAGCACCTTTTTTTTTTTTTTTTTTTAGCTTACACTGGCTGCTGTATATGCAAATAGCCCCCCGGTTCCCAAACTTAACGATTATATTAAAACGCTTAATAATAACTATTATATTTATTATTTAAATTTCGATTATAGCTTTTTGTTTAATATATTAAACTTTTGCCCCGTTTATTACTTATTTAGTTTTGACAACTATGGTGCTATATTTAGTCGTAACAAAAGTTTTAACGTAATAGCCCCGGATAACCTTTACTTTACCCCAACTTTTATTATTTTTTTTAGTACTAGTATAATTACTAGTATTAATACTAGCTTTTTTACGCCTAATTTGCTGCCACACTTTTTTGTTTTGCCTAGCCGGAATGTTACCGTTTTTTCGGAAAGCGATAAAAATATAGCCTTTATTTTTTTTTATTTTTTAAATAGCTTACAAAATAGCCGAGTTTTTAGCCGCAAAAACAGCTATAAAACAGCTAATGCTGCCCCGGTGCTTGCCCTGGACTACAACTGGCTTAAATAAAAGTTTTCGATATTATTAAAAAAAAAAAACAGCATATTTATTACTAAATATTATATATATATTTAAAACATTATAATTATGGTAAGCAGTTTTAATTAATATAAATTAATTATTACTTTAATAACTAGGGTTTAAAAATAAAATATTTGTAACGCAACAAACACCTTGCAACATAACAAATAGTTTGTAATATAACAAATATTTTATACCCCAATAAATATTTTATTTTTTAAGCAGCATATATATTTTATAATATATTATTAATATATTAATTACATTTAAAAGCTAACGTTATTATTATATTAAACATTTATAATTATTTTTTAGGTTTTATATTTAGCAAAATGGCAAAGTATATTATAAGAAATAATTTTTAAGCGTACTGCAATAGCTTAATCGACAATAATTTTAATAATATTTCGGCCACCTATTTTCGGCTTTAAAAAACAAATATTTTATTTTAACATATTTTTTTTAACGCATATAAGCTTTTATTTTTTTTTATATTAACAAAAAATATATATCACGATATATATAATTAAATTTTAATAAACCGACAATATAACATTAATAGTTATATTATTTAGCTTTGTTTGCTAACAGCTTTTTTTGTCGATTTTTTTGCGTTATTTTATTTGCTACCGTTTAAAACATTAATTTTTTATAATTTATATTATATTATTAATTTTATAAAACTTTATTAAATATAAAATATTTATTTTAGGTTATTTAAATTTAATTATAATAATAAAATGTATATATATATTTTTTTTTTTTTATTAATTAAACAATATAAAACATTATATTTATTATTTAATATATAAAAGCAATTTATAAATAATTATGTTTTGCTAGCATTACAATTGTTTTGTCCGGCTATTATAATTATACAACATTTAATAAGCTTTGCATAAGCAAAAGCTAAAGCTAGCATATTTAAATTTAAGCTTAAAAATTATTAGCATAGTTTATATGTTTATTTGCGGTATAATATTTTATGCAAATATACCGCTTTGTTTTAAAAACGCTTTAAAATTTTATATAACTAGCACCTTTTTAATTTTTTTGCCCGCCCGATTTTTTTGTTGCAAAAGCACGAAATAAAAAATATTATAGCAAGTAATAAAGCAAAAAAAACACTGCAAAAATTTTATATACGGTTTTTATTTAACGCTAATTATTAGCTGCTGTACTTTAATGCTATATAGGTTAACTTTGCATTTTATGATTTTTTTTTTATTATTGGCTTTGTTAACCGTACCGACTACTATGGCATTTTTTTTTTATTTTTATTTATAAGTTTATATGCTTTGCTTATGTAGTTTAAAATTTTAGCAGTACATTTAAAAAATTTAAAATATATTATTATTTTTAACATTTGTTTAAAAATATTAGCGGCTTAAAGCGGATCAAAAAATATACGGGCGTTTAATTTCGCTAGCCCGCTTTTTGCCAGGTTAAAATATATAATGTATAGAAGCAGCACATATAAACACTTAATAAAATTTTTTATCCTTTTGATTTTTTACAGTTTAAACTGCTTTTTTTTAGGCCGGACTTAATCAAGCAATATTACCGAAGCAATGCTAATGCTTTAACACGCAGCTTTTTTTTACCTTAAGTTTTTGCTATTTTTTACGCGTTTTAGGCTTATAAAAGCTAGCTTTATAATATGTTTTTTACTTTTTTTACTATTACCGTGTTTATTTACTACGGTATACGCTATAAGTACCGCATATTATAGTTATATATTATAATTACTGTCGATTTTTAAAATGCTTTGTTTAGCTGCTAATTTTGCTTTTTTTTATCGCTTAACTTTGCTATATATAACTTATTTTTTTTTATTTTTACCTAGCAATTAAACAATTTTATATTAACGTTAGCTACTCGTTTTATTAAGCTTATTAAAAAATTTGCCATTTTTTTATTTTTTAACAAAACTGCATTTTTTGAGCAGTTTTTTGCCAACTAGCAAGCTAAGCATATATATATTATAATTATATTGTTGCATTTTTTTTAATATATGTATAAAAGTTATATTTTGTTCCGCTTGGTATAGCTGTAAAATACGATATAAAATCGCAAAACAATAAACGGGTTAAAATAATAACAATTTAAGCTTGGTATATAAAAAGCTATTTAAAAATACGGGATAATATAATTGTTAAATATTATATTTAAGTGGCATATTTTTAAATTTATAAGCTAAATGTATAAAAAACTCTATATGTTTTTTTTTATATATTATTACAATTTAAAGTTGCTTAACACGCAAAATAAAAGCTATAATATAATAAAAATAAATGCTTTATTTAAAACAACTATATAAAATAATTTAATAAAACTGGTTAAATATGCTATAATATTTAAATAAAATGTTTAAGCGCAGCTTTTTTAAGCTAAAATATTTAAGCTAGCACTTTAATTTATCGTTTGTAAATATAATTTTAATTTTTTTAAAGCGCATAAGTTATTTTTGCGAAAGGTTAGTTTATAAAATCGGATAATTGTTACTGTTTTATATAAAAGCAAGCTTAATTATGCTACCGGCTATATGCAATTTTTAATGCCGCTTAATATATATTACTTTTATATCCGGGTTTTTACCGAGCTTAGCGAAACCGAGATTATAAATTTGCTAACAAATAGCGCCGCATTATTTTTAAGCGGATTATTTTTGCTTTTTATTTTTGTTTAACAGCAAAAACTAAAAAAAAGCGCTAATAATAACAATTACGACAAAACTAAATGCCGGCTTTAGTTTATATATATTTATTTTATGCTGTTTAGCATAGTTAACACCGCTTTTTAGTTAGGCAAAAAGTTTGTTTAACAATATTATTATGTTTAAATTATATAAAATGTTTTTTTTAATAGTTATAACATTTTAAGCCGGTTATAACACAATTAAGCTAATTATTATAAAATATATATAAGCTTTTATATTTTTGTTACCTTAAATTTTAAAAAATCCAAGTTTTTATACGTGCAAAGCTTACGGCATGCTACCGAAAACAAGCAGCTAAAATTTTTCGGCTTTATATATTGCTATTTTAGTATAGCCGGCAAAAAAATTAAATAGCTAGGCTTTTTGCACGAAAAAATAGTAAATATGCTATAAAAAGCGTTTTTATTAATACTATTAACTTATTTTTTTTATTTAAGCTTTAGCTTTAAAAAAATGTATTTAATATTTATTTGCGCATATATTGCCAGCCGCGTAAATAAGCATAAAAAATAAAGTATAAGCTTTACCGCAGATATACCGCGCTGCTTTGCTATTTTTTTAATATCGACAAAAATAATATTTTGCATATGTTTTTTAAACAGTTAATTATTGCATCGATAGCAAGGCCGGCTGTATTACGTGTGCAAAAGCTATTTCGCTTGTGTGCTTTTTTATATAGGGCGGGCATATTGCTTTTGGCTATTAACGTTTTAGCATACCCGAATATTGCGGGCACGGTACCGAACAAGCTGGTGTTGCAAGGCAACGCGGCCGACCTCGCACCGACTAACCTCAGCAAGTTTTTGAAACAATACTTACGGTTCGAACGAAGGCTAAAAATGCAGCTAACCGCTTAAAAAAATATAATAAGCTATGCAAAAAACAATTATAGCACTAAAAACTCGACAAACGCTAACGCCAATATTAAATTAAAAACAAAAGAAAATATAAGCGATTAAAATAACAGTAGTAAATAAAAAAAACAATAGTATGCAATAGTTTATATAGTTATAACTGCGTAACCGAAAAAAAAATATTTATATTTTATTAACCTAATTTTTAATAATATGCGTGCTTATAATACTTGCGTAAAAAATAAGATATTATATTTACTTTTTTTCTGGCCGTAATTAACCCTAGTTTTTTATTTTTTTATAACTTTTTTTTTGTTTTTTTATTTTAGTAATACTTTATTTTTTAAGCTTTTTAATAATATATAGTCCGTTTTATATTATATAATAGCTTTACATAAATAAAAAATTAACCGGCAAAATAGCAACAGTTGTTATTATAAAAAATATAGCTAGCAAAAAATAAAATATATGCTTTATTTTAGCCGATAACTCGTTTAACCCCTAGTTTACGTGGTATTTATTTTGCGACAATACTGGTGTTTTAGCTGCTAAAAAACCATAAAAAATAAAGGCATTTTTTAAAAAAGCAGTAATAAACGAAAATAATATTTTTTTTATTTAAACTTTTAACATTTGCATTTTTTACATAAAAAAAAAAGCTATTTAAACTAAATTTATAATATTTTTAATACGCTTTACGACATAAAACAAGTTTAACTTTTTTATTAATATTTATAATAAATATATATACTTTTTTTTCACATAAAAAATAAAATATTACTAAGCATAACATAAATATTTTATTTATTATAATTAGCTATAAATTTATATTAATAAAATATAGTTTTCGTTACACTTTACGACTATTATTAACACCGCGATATATTTACCGCTAAAAAACAACTAAATTTTAAAATATTAATAGCGTTGCTGGAAAAAATAAAAACAGTAATTATTAAATATAAAATAACTGGAAAAAGTTACGAAAAAATTTTACCCGAGAATTTTAAGCAAAAATTAAAACTGCTATAATTAATTGCTTATTGCTAGGCATTTTTGCAGCAAATAGTACGCTAACCTATTGCGGGCTGCAACAAAAAAATTATATAGCAAAAATTTGCTGTTGCTATTTTTACAGCAATTTTTACTTTATTACAAATATATTTAAACCACTTTTGCACACGTGGTATAAATTTAGTTTATTTATTTTAGCATATTGCCAAAAAAAACTAGTATTAAATAATTTTTTTTTTTAGTATTATATAAACCGCTAACAAAGCTAAAGTGCTACCGTTTACTGCGAACAAAAGCGTGCCGCTTTTAAAACCCCCATGCTTAGTGTAATTTTTGCCCAGGTCGCAAAAAACATTAAAAATAACAATTTTACCCGCCCGGTAAGCCAATTTGCAAAACTTGCAAGCTCGACTATAAAAAATACCAAACAAAACAAAAGTAAAAACAAAAGCAAAAGCAAAGCTGCAAGCTTAAACAAATTAAACATAAATTTATTTTTATATACCGGTTACCTAAAAACAATAAAAAAAAATAAACAAATTTATTAAAAAATTAAAAGTAAAAAAAAATTATATTTGCTAGCTTTAGCTTAAGTTAAACTTAAATATGCTGCAAAAGCGATATATTTTTGTAGCTTTTTACAAAAGTAAATTAAACCTGCTAAGCATAATTAAAAAAAACACAAAACATTTTTTTTAGTAGCTAAGCAAATAAATTAAAACAGTAAAAATTAAAAAAGTCGCTTATATAATAAAAACTATAAAAAATTTTAAAGTTAATGCAATTGTTTAAGCAAATAATACTGCTAATATTACCGAGCAAAAAACCGAAAAAGCTATTTAAATAAAAAAAGCAATCCCGAAAAAAAAAAGCTGCTGCTAAATTTTTTAACGACAATTTAACTTTTTAAAACTTAAAAATAATTGCAAAAAAAGCGGCCGAAAAAGCATAGCAGCGAAAAAAAAAATATAAACTAATAATTAATGCAACATTAAATAGCGTTTATATTAAAACTATTAGTATAAACCAGGCTGCAAATTATTTAACTTTAAACTAAAAAAATACATTAATCGCACAAAGCAAAAAAAGCATTTATTATTTTTACCAAATTGTCGGTACGTATAAAGTCGCTAAAAAATAAAATATTTTTATATATCAAAACATTATAATTTATTTTTTTTATTTTACAAAAATGTTTAAAAAACAAAATATTAGTTTTATATTGGTATTTTATTTTTTAAGCTATTTATTTTGCGAACAGCTGCTAATTATATTTTTTTTTACTAAATATTGCCACTATTGTTATAAAAGTGATCGGGTTTTTAAATTTTGCTTTTTTAGCTAACAAGTGCAGCACCGGCAAAACAGTAATATATAAAAAAGTGCTGTTACATTATTACTTTAAAAAACACCTAAACATAGCGGAAAAAAACAAAAAATACCATTTATTGCTTGTTTTTACACTTTTATCGGTAGCAACTCAAATATATAATGCTTTCCGGTTTTTTTTCGAAAGTGTTTTTAACGTGTACCTAGCTTACGACAATAACAGGGCCAAAATAAATCGAACAAAAAAAGCCCGCATTTTAAGCAAACAAAATTTTAACAAATTTTTTAAAACTTAAAATATTAAAAATTTCGCAATAAATTAAAACTTAAAAAATAAAATATTTTACTGTTAAACAATATTTTATTTTTAAACAGCAAATATTTATATTAATATTAAAATTTAAAAACTAGATATATTGTTATAATTATTACTTATACGATTTTTTTTGCTTAATATACCACTAAAATAATAAAAATATATAAAAATTTAAACAACAGTAAAAAAAATAAATTAGGTTTTTTTAATATAAAAAACAACAAAATATAATTACAAACGAAAAAATTTATAAAAATTAAAATAGTTAAAGCTTTAAACTAAAAATTTAAACTAGTTATAATAAACAAAGCGTATATATGTAAAAATACCGTTAGTATAACATATTAAATAGTAAAAATCTTTAACCGCGAAGCTACAATTCTTTGTTTTGCAATATTTTTAATAAATTATTTAAAAAATATACTTAGCTATTTACGTTTTAAATTTGGCAATTTACCGCTTAATATAACCACACTTAAAAAATATAATATGCTGCAAATATACCCAGCTACTTTTAATCCGCGGCTTTTTCCGGGCAGCATGCTATATATAAAAACAAACTATATTAAACACGTTGCCGACTTATTTTATCCGCTAATCGTTTTGCTAAATAATTTAACTGCTTTAAAAACACTAAAAAAACTTAGCGCAACTTTTTATAATAATAGCTATCGATAGTAAACTTTAAGCTTAAAGCTGTTTTTTTATATAGCATTTGCAAATAATTAATTGTTCGACTTATGCAAAAATATAATCGGTGCGATTTATAAACAAGTGTTTTTACGGCGCAATATGTTTACTAAAATTATAACGCCCGATAGCTGCAATATAGCCCCCAGTAACAACTTTTTTAGCGCTAAGTTTACCACTGTGCACTTATACCTTACTAAAGCTAAAAAAACTAAATATAATAAATAGTACTACAAGTACGGCGAAAAATTATATGCAATATTTCTTACGAAGCAGCATGCGTTTAATGTTGCTTATAAAATAAAAAAACAAAAATACAACTTTAACAACAATAATAGCAACCAAAATTTAATTATACTAAACCCTAGCGTTTAGCAAAAGCTAGACATTATAGCTTTTAACCTAAATAACGCAAAAATATTAAAACTTAAGCAAAATTTCAAAAACGAAAAAAAAAAACGCGTTTAAAATATTTTAAAAAAAACGGAAAAGTGTATGCTTTGCAAAATAAAAAAGCAAACAAAAGCAAAAGCGACAAAAACAAAAACAAAAGCAAAGCCAACAATAAAAACAAAAGCAAAGCTAAAAACAATAATATTAATAAATCTAAAAAACTTAACCTTGCTAATTATAATAATTTTGCAAATAGCGCTATTAAAATAATAAATAACCTAGGCATAAGCTATAATAATACGCTAAAAACGGTTGCGATAAAAATACAAAAAATTAAAGAGCTAATTTACTAAATAAAAAATAGTAGCGCTAATTATATATTTAAAACCACTAAAAAGCTTGCTATAAAAAAAACGCTAAACAAAAAAATTATAAGCAAGTTTAAAATTATTATATGCTATAAGCTGATTTGCTGCTTTTACAACCAGCTGTACAGCAAATACCCGCTAAAGGCTATAGTCCCGGGCTTTTGCACCATTACCGAAAAAATGTTGCGCTATATTTACAAATACACATTAATTATTGCCTGCTTTGCGATTAAGCAACCCAAAAATTGCTATTACCTTAAAAAGTTTAGCTTATTTAATTATATTTACTATACTATAATATTTGCAAAACAAGCAATAAAAAGCAATGCAAAACTTTTAATATCGCTAAAAAATATAACTAAGTACGAAAATTTTAGCAAATAAAAGCTATTAAATTACAAAAAGTTTTTTAATAAAAATTTTATACATTTGCTTAAAAAAGCTAAAGTAGCAAGCAAAAAAGCTGTTAAATTGCAGCTTTAGCGGATTAAAAAAGCCTAAGCTGCCAAAAAACAAAAAAAAAAAAAAGCGCAAAAAAAGTCGAGCGTGCATAAAAAACAGCCGATAAAAAAAACACGAAAATAAAAAAACTAGCGGAAAAAAAAAAAAAAAAAAAAAACTAAAGGCGGCAAAAGCAAAAAAAAAAAAAAAAAAGCTGCAAAAATAAAAAAAGCTCAAAAAAAAAAAGCGCGCATTAATAAATTAAACAAAACGCCGACCTTAAGTTTAAAAAAAAAACAAACATTATTGTTTTAAGCTTTAAAAAATATAACGCTTATAGCATTTTAAGCTGTATAAGCAACTTAGCATATATGCGTTTTTTTAATTTTTCGCACCGTTTATAGCTATTTTTAAATGCTAGTAATACCGTTAAAATGTTTAATACAAAGCATAGTTTATTATTAAAAATAAATAAATAATATGCCGATTAAAATGCAAATAATTTTGCTATTAAAATTAAATTTGTTATATTTGTAATATAACAATATATATAAAGCTATTTAAAATAGCTGTTAATTTAGGCTAAAATAACCGTAATTTTTACTTTAGTAGCGCCGCACTTAAATTAGCTGGCAACTTTATAAAGGTTATATATTTACCTGTTATATTTATTTTAAAATATTTAAATAAAAAAGCATTTTGTTGCATATTAAAGCAATTAGCGCTTGTTTAATTAATAAAGTTTGCGATTTTTTTAATGTTGCAAAAATAATTGCAAAACAATTAGCAATAATATTATTGCTTATAATATTATTATTTATTTTTATTAAATTAATTTTAATATATGCTATTATATATTATAATTAGCGTTTAAATATATTTGTTAATAGTTATTAAAAAAACTATTTTAATTATAAAATAACAAAAAAAAACTTGAATATTTAAATATAATAAGCATTTTAACAGCTATATAAATTATAGCTAGCTAATATATAGCAAAAATTTAGCATGTAAAATAATTAATAGCTATTTTAATATAAAATTATAATTATTAGAAATTAAATATAAATAATAACATAAAATTATATCAAAAAAATAAATCACTTTTTTATAATATATTAATTATATAGCTAAAAAATAAAAAATTTATATATTTAATTTATTATAGCTAAATATATATAAATTTTTAATATATATTTTTTATAATAATAATATAATATATTTAATAAACATTTTACTATTTAAATTATAAATTTAAAAATTATTTTTATTGTTATTATAGCTAGCATATTTACTATTTTATTAAATAGTTAATTTTTTAAAAAAACAAATATAAAATAGCTAAAATAAAAGCTTTTAACATTTTAAAATAAATTATATTGCTAGGTATAAACTATATAATTAGCATTACACACTATAACTATTGTTATAACTATAAAATTATATATTATTTTAAAAAATAATTTTAATTTTTATTTTTTTAATTATTTTATTTATTATTTTATTTATTACATTTTTATTTTATAGTAGCTAATTAATTAATATAATATTATTAAATAATTATAAATTATATAACTATAAAACTATTTATTACAATTAAATATTAAATTTATTTTTTATTTTTTTTAATATTAATAAATATATAAATTATTTTTTATATAAATTAATATATTAATATATTTATAATTAATTTATTATTTTATAACAGCAGCTATTTTATAATATATTACTTTGCTAATTATTATATAAATAAATTTATATATAAATTAATAAAAAAATTAGTAATAATTTTACATAAAAAAATATTATAAACATTAAAATATAATTAACAACAAGTTTTAAAATAATAAAAAAAAATTTTTAAAAAAATTAAACTAAATTTCTATATATTAATAAAAATCGCAAAATTACAGTTAATTTATATAAAAAAATACTTAAAGCAAATATATTGCTAAAAAATTTAAAATGTTTACAAATTTTTAAAAAAATAAAAACATTATAAACCGCACCCTATATAATTAAAATATAAAAAAATAGAAATAAAAATTTATTAGCTTAATTATTATAATGTTTTTTTTTTAAATTTTAAAAATTTTATATTTAAATTTTTTTAATTTTATTGTTTTTTAATTTTTTTTGCCTTGTTTAATGTTATACTTAATAAATATTTAAAAAATACCGTTATATAAAAAAAAATCGCAATAAAACTAGCTAGTTATAAATGTTTTATTGGTTGTTTAGCTAGTTAAAAACCTATTTAAACTATATATAGTTTTTCACAAGCTAAATATTATTTAAAACGCTATATAAAAAGCATTATTTTTTATTTATACTTATTTAACTATTTACCTATTTATTTATTAAAACAAATAGCTAGGCAAGCTAGCAATAGCTATAATGTTATTTATATAACTTATAATTATTTGCTTATAGTAATAATTTTGTTATTTTTGTTGCTATTTTTGTGTTTTTGTTTTAATAACAGCAAAAAAGCTATAAAAAACATACCATTTTTTAACTTATTGTTAAATGTTATAAAATAGTTTAAAGTATGCAACTGTCATTATAAAAAAACCAAAGATCTACGTTTTGGACCCGGTGCCCAACTCTGGGCACAATACGGGACAGTTAGAAATCCGGAGTAATAATAGCTTTATGCGAATGCATATGGTTTAAGTAAAAAAATCGAAAACAAAAAGGCTGGTATATACAATTTATATTTATTTATTACATATTAAAAAAGTATATATTATTTTTTTTTGTTTACATTGATTTGTAAAATATTAATTAATATTGCGTTTTTATTTATTTTAACTGTTTATATATAAATCGAGGCTTTATATTTTCGTTAAAAATAAAATATTTATTTACACATTTTAGCCGCTTAATTAAAAAAATTAAACCATTTTTTTACAACAATTTTTAGCTTTTAAAGCTAAATATATATACACAAGTATTTTATTTTTTGCTTATTTTTTACTGGTATAAATATATTATACCTTGGCGTAATAAGTGCTAAAAATTAAAAGCTAGCGGCAGCTAGGCTTACACCTTAGCAAAAGCCTCGATTTTTCGCTAAAAATAATAACTATAGTAAAAAAAATATAAAAAATATTATTGCTATAAATAAGTTTAATACGCTAGCATAGTTTTATTTAGTTAAAAACGCTTTAATGCAAAAAACACCTTACTAAATGCAAATTTATAAACCGAACCTAAAAATAATTAGCACCGGCATTATAAATTAAAACGTATACCTCGCCAAAAATTCTATCCCCTAGGAGAACCCGACCTGGCCCTCGGTCGGGTTTTTTTGGTATGGGCCTTGGCGTGCCAAGCCCACGGGCGCTCCTCGGTCGAGTTTC
>MU389530.1:0-33478 GCA_022578775.1 Xylaria venustula
TTATTAGTACACATCTCAGAGAGACAGCAAGACGCGCTCTCAACAACAATACAACAATTTACACCCTCAATTGACTGGCTCGCTTATTCTGACACTAATAACTTTTTAAATAGCTACCGGCTTTCGCAAGCTAACTAACAAAAGCTTCGCGAGCCGATTAATACATATATTTTGTAATTTTAGCTATTAATACGGGTTTTTTGCCTTTAGTGTTTTTTTAGCTATTTAATTATTTATTTTTAACTAATTTAGTTAACTACCTGTTTTTTAAGTTTTTATTTGCTTTTTTTGCGTTATTTTGCTGTTTTAATGTTTGCTGCTTTTATTTTATAACTATTTATTAATTTTATAAATTATTTATACTTTTTTATTAACAATATTATGCGTTTTGCAATTTTTATCAAAAAATTAATATTTTTAAAATTAATAAAGCTTAACTTATATGTTAATATTAATTTTATTAGTTTTAGCTAAGTTTTAAATTTTTAAGCTAAATATAAGTGTAAATACAAATGTAAGTGTTTTAATTATGCATAAATTAATGCATAATTAACTAACTTTATAAATTTTTTTTTATTTTATTTATTTATAACATTATAACTTTTCCGATATATATTATAATATTAATATTTTTAAAACTAAAAAAATAAAGGCTATATATATATATTAATTTTGTTAGTTTTAAGCTATTTTAAATTTTTAAGTTATATAAAAATTAGCAAATTGTTGCGATTTTAATAATTTATTGTTTTATTTAGTTTTTTATTTATTATTTCCTTTATTTTTTATTTATTTATAATATTACAACTTTTTAAATGCATATTAAAAAACTAATATGTTTAAAACTAATAAATTAAAAGCTACATATATATGTTACGAAATGGGAGACCTAAAGAAAAGCCTAGCGCGACCGGGACTTGTTATTTTTTCGCTTTTGCTGCATATTGCATAAATATTATAATTCCGGTTGTTGCATGGGATTATTTCAATCGACTGCAACTCTAGTGATTTTAAAATTAATACAGTCGACAGCGATTCTAGTAATTTTAAAATTAATATAATTAACAGCGACTTTATTAATCTTATTAACTAAACATATAAAAAAGGAGTTTTTTTATGTTTATATAAAAAAAAGGTTTTTTTATGTTTAATTATTTATTTTAGTTTTTTAGCTATTAACTTAAGATCGCTAAGTATTAATATATTTATTATTTTAATATTTAGTAATATTTTTTGTTGCATAGTAATAAAAATACGATAAACTTTTTTAACGAACACTCGTTAATTTTTATACTATTACCTGCAAATTAAAAACTTTTAACAAGTTTATTATATTATTATATAATAAGTTTGTTATACTTTAATAGCTTTTTAATTAGTAAAAATTAATATTAATATAAATACCGGTATTAAAAAACAAAACCGAAAAAAGCATTAAAAAAAAAGTATATTTTATTAACACTTAAAAGCAAATAAAAACAAGCTAAAAATTTTAAACTTTTTTAAAAAACGGGAATAAATTAATTAATTAAATTATAAGCTTAAAAACACAAAATTAAACCTAAGAAAAAACAATTAAAAATATAATTGTAATATAAATTAAAAGCAGCAATAAAATAAACTTAAGCAATAAAAACAAAATTTAAAAAACTTTAAATAATTATATAAAAAAAAAAAAAAAACAGTACTGTTAACTTTAAAGTTTACAATACCTGTTTTTTTTTTTTAGCATTTAAAGTTATTACATTTGTTTTACCGCCGTTTTTTTTACAAGCGACCTTAAAAACTTTACCGATACCACAAGCCAGTTAAGCTATACAAAAACTAGTTACTTAAACTACGGTAATTATGCTATTAACTTTAAAACTAGTAATTTAACAACTAATACTTTAAATATTTAAACCAATTATAACAAACACGCTAATACTAAAAAAAACTATGTAAATAGCCTAAAAAAATAATAGCACACCATTTTTACTATTTTTACTATTATTAAAATTAGCAATAATATTAAAATTATTAAATATAAAAAAATTTAAGCTTATAGCTTTTAAACTATATAATAAATTTATTAATATAAATATATTTTTAATTTATATGCAATTTTACTTAAAATAGTATTTATTTTTAATTATAAAAAATAATTAAAAAATAATAGCTATATCGCAATTTTTAGCAAAAAAAATATTTAAATAGTTTAAGCTAATTTTTAAAAATTTTTTAAAACCTAACAGTAAAAAAACTTTAAAAAAAAACAAAATTTTTTTTTGCAAATTATAACAAATTTAAAAAACGTATAAAAGCATTATTTAAAAATATTAAAAAAGCAAAACATGTTAAAAAACAGCTATATTAACTTAAGCAAAAAACACAGGCATTAAAATATGCTATAAAATTTAAACGATTAACAGCAATTTTAAAATTATTAAAGCTAGCTTTATTTTATTCATTTTATAAAAAACTTGAAATATAAATATAAAACAAATTATTTAAAGTAAATAAACTAAACAAACTTAAAAAATATATTAATATAGCGATTATAATCGATAAAAAATTTTTTAATCGGTATTTTAAAAAAAAAAAAAACTTTAAAAAAAACTAAAAATTTTTAAAACAACAAAAAGCAAAAAACAAACAAAATAAGCGTAATTTAGCAGCAATTTTTTAAAAATATATTATAAATTAAATATTTTAACTATAGCAAAAAAAAACACTTTAAAAAAAATTGCCGGTTTGATAAAAAATTAAACGGTTAAAAAAAATACCAAAAAAAAAAAATCTTTTAGCTTAAAAAAAAAGCAAAAATTATAGCAGTTTAAAATAATAATAAACAATTAAAAAGCGAAAAAAAAAAAAATTTTTTTTAAAAGCTAAATATAGCGTCGCAATTATTTATTAAAACGATAATATTACACCAAAATAAAATAAATGCTCAATTTACAATAGTTTAAAAAAAAAGCATGCAAATATTATTTAAAAACGTGTTAATTATTAAAATAAATTAAGCGAAAATATATTTGTTATAAAAACAAAAACTGCAAGTTACATTTAAAAAAAACTATTTTTATATTGCGCTAAAATAAAGCTATTTATAAATTTTTATATTAGTTTTTTTATAAAAAGTATAATTGTTTATAGTATTAATAAGTAAAAAATAACGCCGGATTTAATTTAGCAAATAATTTAAACAAAAATACCAACAAAAAAAGCTTATATAATTATAACAAAAAACTTTTTTATAAAATATTACCGAAAATATATTTAGTATATATAAGTATTAATTAAAGCAAAAAAGCAGTAATGCTAAAATATATATATTATATAACAATTATTTATAAACTATATAAATAAACGTTTATATTTTTATTAAAGCATAAACAAAAAATTAATAAATATAAGCCGTATTATTATATTTGTAATGCTTTAAAAAATTTAAAAAATAATTTACAAATATGCGAAAAATATTTTTATATTTAAATTAATTAAAAAGCAACTATTTGTAAATATTTATGCTATATAAAACTTATTGTAAAATTTATTAAAAAAATGCAAAACTATAAAAAATATTATTTATAAACAATTTAAAATTATTAAAGCAAAAATTATAAAATACATTATGCTTAATCGGAAAAAAAAATAATATTAGTGCATAAAAAACTATTGCAAAAAACATCCAATTAAAAAAGCAAAAGCTTAAAAACTTGCTAAACTTAAAAAATAAAAATTAAAAAATAAATTAAATTTTCGTTAAAAAAACAACAAATAATTACAAAAATTAAAACTTTATAAAAAATTTAGTGTAAAAAAAAATTAACTAAAAATTTTAATTAAAATTAATAAAAAATAATATAATATGTTAATTAATTTTAAAGCACAAATTAACGTTATATTTTTTAAAATTGCAAAACAAAATTAAATTTTTTAAAAATATAAAACAAAATTTTATAAAATTATTATATTTAATAAAAGCAGTTTTAATTATAATAACAGTTAAATATTTAAAAAAACCAAACTTTTCGACATATTTATATAAAAACATAAAAAATAAATTATATTAAATATTGCCGATATTTTTAATTACAATATTGTTTTAAAAATGCTATAGCTAAAATTTAGCGATTTAGTTATTTAATAAAAATTTAAAAAAATTACATAAAAAAAACAAAATAAATAAAAACAATAAAAAAAACAACAAAATATATTACAAATAAAATTTCAAAAAAATATTTAAAATTTAAAAATTTATTTAAAAAAAAAAAAAAAAAACTATTAAAATATAGTTTTTAAAATTACAAAATATTTATTAAAAAAAAACAAAAACTTATTTTTTATAAAATTTACTATATAAACTTATAAAAAGCTAAGGCACTATAAAAATATTTTAACAAAAATTTAGCATAAAAGTTTATTTAAAAATTAATATTACCGGCTGGGTATTTAATAATAATAGTACTAAAAATTAAAAATAATAAATTTTAACTAAATAAAAATAAAAATTTAAAGTTTTAAGTAATAGCAAACTATTAACTATTAAACGATGCTATTATATTAAATAAACACTTTTTTACACTAATGGTAACAATAAAAAAAAATATTAATAAAGCTAAATAATATATTACAATAAATATGCCAAATAAATATTATGCAATTTATATAACAAAAAAAAATAAAAAACAGCAATACAAACAATTTATAAATTTTATAAATATTTCGTTATGCTAAAAAAATTATAAAACGTACCGGCTAGCTTTTAACAAATAATAATAATAATATTTAAAAAATTTATTAACAAATTTATATTTATATATTTAAACGATATTTTAATTTATTTTAACACTTTAAAAAAATACAAAAAATATATAAAATTAATATTAAAAGTATTTTAAAACGCGAGATTACGATTAAACACTAAAAAATACAAATAATATATATAAAAAGTTAATTTTTTAAAATATATAATTATTTTAAAACAAATTTAAATATAACAGTTTAAAATTAAAACAATATGCCACTAAAAAATTTTTAACCTATTTATAATTACAAATATATAATAAACGTTAAAATTTTTAAATTATATTTAATTATTTATTAAAAATTTTAATAAATTTGCTTAAAAACTTATTTAATATATAACAAAAAAATATAAAAAAAAAACGTTTTTTATATTAAAAAAAGCTTAAAAAATATTTAAACAATTAAAATTTTAAATAATATTAAATCTAGTGGTTAAATTGCTTAATTTACTTAAAAAAACGATTAAAAACAAATGCGTTAAACAAAATAATTGCTAAAATATTTAAGCAATTAAAAAAAAATAAAAAATAGCACTTAATAGCTTATTACTCGAAAGCATTAAAAAATGCAGCATTACAATATTTAATTTACGATAAAAAACTTTTAGCAATTATTATAGCACTTAAAAAATAAAAACTTTTTTTTTACGGAAATAATAAAATTTATTAAAATTTATTTAAATTATAAAAATTTAACTTGATTTATAACAACCTAAAAAATTAATAAACGATATAAAAACTAGTTAATTTTTTTTTAATTTAATTTTAAAATATATTATATTAAAAAAAAAAACGTTTAAGCAAATATTTTTAGCAAACGTAAAATAAAAAAATTTAAAATATTTAAACAAAACTTTTCAATATTATATTTGCAAAAAAATAAAAATTTAAAACTTAACATAATTTTTAAAAACTTATTAGCAAAACAATTTAAACAGATTTAATAATAATATAATTAGCAAAAATAAACTAAAGTATAAAATCTAAAAAAATATAATTATAATAATTTAATTTATTATAAAAAAATTTATTTATTAATAAAGTTACGCTATAATTTTATTAAAAAATTTTATAAACATTTTTTGCACAAATACTAAAAAATAGCTAAAATAATATATAAGCTACAAAAAAAATATAATTTTTTAAAATTAAAAAAAACTATTAAAAACATTATTAAAAAATATAATATTTGCGCTAAAGCTAAATCCGCAAAATATAAACCATATAAATTATTTTAACTAATATAAATACCCGATTAAGCATAGCATATTATTGCTTAAAACTTTATTATTAAATTATTTTTATTAATAAACTTAATAACAAAAGTATAATACAACGCAATATAAATTATTATAAATTAATTTATAAAATATGCATATTTTTTACTTTTTAAAACAAACGTAATTGCAAAATAACTTACGTATATTTTTGTTCGACAATATTTTAATAAGCACGGAATATTAAACAAAATTATTTTTAACCGAAACAAATTATTTATATTAAAGTTTAAAAATAGCTTTTTCAAACAAATAAAAATAAAATTTAAACTTTTAAGTATATATTATTTTTAAATAAATAAATAAACGAAAAAGCTAAATTAAACACTAAAACAATATTTTCGAAGCTATATTAATTATTAGCAAAACAATTAAGTAAAATTTTTGCTTATAATATAAATTGCATATAATATATTTGTTAATAAAAAAATAAACATGTTTTCGTATAAAACAATATACGGTAAACAAAAAAAAATTAAAAAACCAGAAAAATTATTTATAAAAGTACCGATTATTTTAGCTATAGCTTTTAAAGCTAAAATAATTGCAATTAAAATTAAAACAATTTAAATTAAATTACAAGCTTAATTTTAATTTTTGTAATAATAAATAGCAAAATTTTACAACAAAAAAAAAACTAAAAAATTAATTTTAGCAAAAAAAAACAAAGTTTATTTGTTACGATAAAAATAAAATGCTATATTAAAAATATCACAAATTAAAATAAAGCGATTAAACAACAAATTAAATTTTAAAAAACTTAGTTTTTTTAAAATTAAAAAAGTTATTTTATTAATTAATTATTAACTGTTATTATTAAAAACAATATAAATTTACCCAGTTTTTTATATTTTTTTATTTAAATTAACGTTAAACAGTGCACTTTTTAAAATATAAATTAAAAGTAAAATAAATTAAAATATTTATAAAGTTAAAAAAATATTAAACTTTTATTAAAACAGCAAAAAAATTAAATATTTAGTGAAATAAAAAAAATATTTATATGCAAATAATATATACAAATTTACAAAATATTTAGGAAATGCTGCAATAATTATAAATTAATTTTACCGACAGCATTTTAATTAACTAAAACTAAAAAAAAAAGGTTAACTTTTTAAAAAACGTTAATTGCTTTTTAATTTATCTTAAAAATAGCTTTATAACGCTAAAGCTTAACGTTTTTTTGCTTTTTTAACTTTTTTTTTTTTTTTCGTGTTTTTTTTTTTTTTTTTTTTTAGCTTGTTTAGCTTATTTATATTATTAATATTTTTAAAAATAGCTCGGAGTATTTTTTTATGCTATAATTTTTTTTGTATTTAAAGTTTGCGAATTTTTGTTTTAACTTTTTTTTTTTTTATAACTTTTTTAAACTTTTTTTTAAGCTTAAAATAACGATAAATTATTTGCTTAAGTTGTTTTAATAAAAAACTTTGGGCATTATAATTTGTTTGCTTTGTTTAAACGCAAAAAGTATACCGATTAAAATTAAAAAGCGAAATTTCGCAAATTAAGCCGCAATAAAAACACTTAGTAGCTATAATTATAAGCTAATAAAAAAAATGTTAGCTAAAAAATAAATGCGTTTAGCAGTTTTACGCTGTAATATAAATTTAAAAATATGTTTTTTTACTCGACTAAACATATTAACAAGCAAAAACGACAAAAAAAAAAAAAAACTAAAAAACTTATTTATTATTAAAACAATAATAACAAAAAAGAAAAAAATAATATTACGAAATAAAAAACTTAAAAAAAAGCTTAGCGCGACTAAAATTTGTTATTTTTTCGCTTTTGCTGCATATTGCATAAATATTACAATCCCGGTTGTTGCATAAAATTATTTCGATCGATTGCAATTTTAATAATTTTAAAATCAATATAGTTAACAGCAATTTTAATAATTTTAAAATCAATATAATTAACAACAACTTTATTAATTTTATTAACTAAACATATAAAAAAAAAATTTTTTTATATTTAGTTATTTATTTTAGTTTTTTAGCTATTAATTTAAAATCGCTAAGCATTAATATATTTATTATTTCGATATTTAGTAATACTTTTTGTTGCACAGTGATAAAAGTACGATAAACCTTTTTAACAAATACCCGCTAATTTCCATACTGTTACCTGCAAATTAAAAACCCCCGACAAGTTTATTATATTGTTATATAATAAGTCCGTTACAATATATTTAATTTTTATTAAATTTTAATATTTTAAATTTGGTAAAGTTTTTTAGCTAAGTTAAACTAAAAAAATTATTAGGCTTTATTTATATAAACTATTTTTTTTATATTTAATTTATTAGCTAACTAAGTTTTATTAACAAAAATATTTAACCGGCTATTTAATAAGCAATTTAATGTATTGGCTATAATATTATTATATAGCTGCTGATACACATTTTTTTAAGGTACAAAGTTTTATTACTTTCGGGCTATTATTATTTTTTTATATATATTTGCTAGCGCTAAAAAGTTAACGGGATAATAAAGCGCTCGAGGTTATTTATAACGGGCATTTTAACGTACTGGTTACAACGTTATTACACGGCTGCTGATATACATTTTTTTAAAGTACGAAATTTTATTGCTTTTAGGCTACTATTATTTTTTTATATATATTTACTAGTGCTAAAAAAGTTAACTAATAATAAAACGCTTAAAAATGTTTAGGTTTTTCGATTGCAAAAATTTTTAACTACGGCTTGCAAAGCTTATTATTTAAAATCGACTAGCTGCATTAGCTTTAAAAAAGCCGAAAAATGTAATATAGCAGCAATTTTCCCGGCTTTAAATATAAAGCAACGATTATATATTTTATGCCTGGTTTAATAGCTATATAACTTCGGGTATTTTAAAGCATGGCGTGTATTTTATACCGGTCGAAATTAACCGTAACAATTTTATGCTTTTTAAAAAAAAAATCTGGGTATATTATTTATGTAACAACGAAAAAAAAACCAAAATATTTAAAGCAAAATTAACAATTTTTTTTAAATATTATTTTTTTTGCTATTACAAGCTTTTTTTAAATATTAACGCAGCAAAAACTTTAAAACTATTTAGCTTAGCTGTTATTATTGTTGTTAAATAACTATAAACTTTTGCAACGCGTTTTTTAGCTGTTAAGTTAACAAAGCAACGCTAAAAAAAGCTATTAATTAAATTTTGTATTATTTTCGGTATTTTATATAAAAAGCAGTTTTTAAACATTTTCAAATTTTTTAACTTTATATTTGCGCTTAATTTTAAAACCAGCTTTTTGACTATATATTGCTTGCTTAATTGTATTTTCCGGATAGCCTGGAAAGTGATTATTATTAAACTAGCGGCTGCTAGGTTTAAAATCAACTTTTTTTTTGATTTTTAGCAGTTTTTTTTTAAAAAAAGGCGTTTTTAGTGTTTATGCTTATTATGTTAACTTTAATTTCAAGTTATAAATTAGGCTAATTGCTTTAAAACATATTGGCAATTTTTATATAAGCAAAAATATTAAATATTATTTAAACAAAATTATTTGCAACTATAAAATTAAGTTTTAACTAAAGTTTTTTACGTTTAATAACGCGCTTTTTAACGATGCTGCTTTTATAGTATTGCTTAAACGCTTATTAAAAAAGCCGGCTATTTTAAAAATAAATATAAAATTTAGCGTTAGGTTTAAAAACGAAAAACTTGTTGTTAAAAACATGTTGTTAATATTATTGCTTAATGTTTTATATTTAATTAATTTAACAAAAAGTTTTTTAAAATTATTGCTTTTTTAGCTATTAAAAAAAATATCGTATTAATATTTAAATATATTATTTTTTTTAACCCCGTAATTTTTTTTAGGCTTAAATTAAAAATATTAATTGCGTTTAAAATATTGCTTTTTAAACGGTTAATAAATTTATCGACAATAAAAATAAAATTAGCGTTTAAAATTTAAATATATTTTTTATGCTTAATAATTTTGCAAACGAAAAAAGTATTATTTAAAAAATAGTTAAAGTAAGCAATAATATTTGCTGGAATTTATTTTTTGCTATAATTTAAAGCTTTATAATTTTTAAAAAGCTATTTATAAAGTTTTATTTAAAGTTATATATAAACTTTGTTTTCGAACGGTAAATACTGCTTAATTACTAGTTTACGGCTAAAAATTAAAAAATATATCATAAAATTAAAAAAATGTTAAAGCTTTTTTTTTTAATTATTTTTTAGCATAAAAGCAACCGGAATAATTTAATTAATATTATAGCTTTTTTTAAAAAATTTAAAAAATATTTATATATTTGTTTAGCCTGCTTTTATTTTATTAACAAAAATAATTTTAAAATTAAAAATTTATTTTTGCAATTATTATCGTAATTATTATTAATATTTTTATTTTAAGCCAGGATTTTTTGTTAGTTATGCCGTTAATTTACCGCTATATAATAAAGCTTTAAATATATAACTGCTGTTTAAATTTGCCGGCGATATTGCTGCTTTAGTAATTGCCGGGCTGTTTATTTTGCTTTAAGCAACAAAAATATTTAAAAAATTTGTTAAAGCTTTAAACGAGCTTATATTAAATTGCAAAAATATTGCTTGTTATTTAACGATATGCTTGCTTATTAAGCGGCTTTAGTATTATATTTAGGTATAAAGCTAAAAAGCTTTTAGAAAAAAAATTTTGTTAAAATTAATTTTATTAAACAACGCGTAACGGCATATTAAAAATAATATTATGTTAATAACGCTGTTAACAAAATAACTGTTGCTACTATTAAACTTTTTAAGCAAAAACTAGTAAATAAAGCATATAACAGCTTTAATTTAAACAATAAGTATTTTTTTTATACGGATAAACTGGAACGATATTTCGCGATAAAAAAAACCGGCTATATAAAGTTCGATAAAAACTTTTTAGCTTGGTAGTAAAAATATAAAAAGCAATTTTTACTATTTATATAGTTTGCTATTAATATTTTTTTTATACCGGCTATATTAGCTAAATATAAAAAAGTATTTAATATAGCAAAGCTAACAATAATTTTACAACGCTACAAATTAAAAATAATTACGTTAAAAGCTTTTTAATGCTTTTAACATTGGCTAAAAAGCGATTTTGAAAGTTTTTGGGCTGCTATTTGAAAAAACAAAGGCGTTTTGGCCGAATTAAACGAAATACCGGCTATTTAGCTATTTTGAAGGTTTTTAGGCTGTTATTCGGCTATTTTAGCTATTCTAAAGGTTTCTGGGCTGTTATTCGGCTATTTCAGCTATTTTAAAGGTCTTTGGGCTGCTATTCGGCTATTCAGCTATTTTAAAAGTCTCTAGGCTGCTATTCGAGAAAATAAAGGCGTTTCGGCCAAATTAGACGAAATATCGGCTATTCAGCTATTCTAAGTTAACTACAGTTAACTGAGCCAGTTTAAACAACAAAAACAGCCAGTTCAGTCAAACAAGCCGAAAATGGGTTCAAGTCAAACAAAACAAGGTAAAAAGCATTACCTTACCTTGTTTTGCCTGTGGTGTACGCTGTGCTCATCCTCGTCGACATCACTCATATCTACCTGAAGGACGAAGAGTATAGTAAGGGCGACGAAGACCCGGGGATGGCGCTTGCGGAATTAACATAGCCCTCTCGCTGTACCTGGTTCCTTTCTCGCGGGGGATGTACTCTGACTTGGTCGATGTGCTCATTGTGAGCTGCTCGCGCAAGGGCGATCCAAAAAAATCCACCCGGCAATCGTATGAGGTCATGGTCCGACTTTACAAAGAGATTCCGCGGACTATCTTCCACGAGAGCTCTAGTGTTGACATGGTCGATTGTTTGAGACAGGCCTTCCTCGCATATAGGGCATTCATCGTGTTCGGGCTGGAGAACTGCTAGGAAGGCTGCTTCCGGATGGATAAGAAGTCGATAGGCAATCAGATGACGAATTGTCCACCTGCTAGCTGAGCTTCTTAATTCCTTACCGCTAAGTTGTGAGATTACTCGTATGCTGCCATTCTGTTGAGATACAACCTTCAGTTCCTCGGAATTCCTTACTGAGTAGACTTGATCATCCATTTAGATTCGAGGGACTCGGGCAAAGGAACTCAAGCATCGAAGCATCTCTCTCTTCGTCTTGCCAGCGACTTTTACTTACTGCGACCGCATACATTACCCCTCTTTACCATCATTTCTCAGGTTTGGCTGTAACCCATCTAGCATATCGTCTGCTGTACAACCTCCACATTCTTAGCGAAAATACGACCCTGAACCCACTCGGGTGCAGCGCTGACTTGACCTCTATAATTTCGGTCTAAAGAAACCTGCTTGAAACTACGGTCGCTAGAAGCTCGCTTCGAAAAACATGGTATCTTGACGTTGCATCAAGCAAAGTCCTATGGCCGTAGGTCCAGGCTGGAGTGGCCGTAGCCTCCACTTAGGTAGCGCCACAACCAACTTACTGGCAACTCACATATCCACCTATTGTATACCTTCTCCAAAATAGCCTATAGGTACTTCGTCGCGCGTTGACGTAATTGCCGCCTGTTAAAACAATTCGCGATTTTTTCGGTGTTGCAAAGTAGTACCGGTATGCAAAACTGTTTTGCAACGATATACGCGTTAAAGTAGCTAACTTTACAACTGCTTTAGCAACACCTAAAAAATCATAAAAATGCTTAATTACCAAGTAGCAGTAGCTTTAACGCGTAAGTTTATTTTCTAGCATGTATTTTTATAGTAGGTACAATGGGTGGATATGTGACCTTGTAGGGTTGCCGGCTAAATTGGTTGTGGCGCTACTAAGTGGAGGCTATCTCGGCTATTAGCTGGCATACCGTGCACAGTAATCGTAGGATATACACTGTCCTGGTACCTGGCGGACCCTTGTCTCATCACGTGGTTTCGGAGCTGTGTCTTCAGATGCGCGACGGTCGACCCATTCATTGAACACGCGGTTTCATCATAGACAAGATGCCAACATGACCGCACAACCCCCAAACACCTTAGAGTTTTCACACGGTCCTTCGTCCATCGAAACCCGGCGTGGAAAACGAAGAGCTCAAGATTCTTTATCATATCCTTCACCAAAACGGTGCCGGGTCTCCAAGGTCTCATCGGTGCGGCTGTCGTGTCAACCTCCTCCTCACCCACTGTCAGTCAATGGGCTGATACGGAAGCATTGCCGGGACCGGCTATATGTCCACCCGCTGCAGTGGACCGCGCAACATCTTGAGCTGTTGGGCTACCGCTTTGTTCGCAAAAGCAATAGGAGACTCAGACACCATAGATACCAACACCAACACCAGAACTCATTGCAGCTCCCAAGCGAAGCGACGATTCGTGCGACAATAAACTACCTACGCAAACCCAGTATACGTGACTTTAAGACTACAATCATTATAGAATTCCTCACAGCCTGCAACGTCATCCAGTTTGACGGATCTCGCCTGCCGTTTGATTTCAAGCGGCAAACTACTGCAACAGTACCAACCAGTGGCATATTCTCGCATCGCTCCAATACAGCTAGTCTTGCCTATCTCGACCTTGAGTGCGTGGCGTCGGAGCGCGATAGATCAATCGGACTCTCCATGTCCAAGAAACTCCATGGCCCAGCCTGGAGAATCAGACGAAAGCAGCAACGCCAGCTTCAACCATCCATCGAAGCAGAGGACCCGTATGTCGCCGCTGTGCTGATCGCGCTAGCACAAGGCCTCCAGCATCAGCATCAGAAACAAAGCGTGAATGACCTTAACGAGTGTCTGGATTCAGTGCCTACGAAGCTGGATCCTACAGTTCTACCACGACAGGCCGCTACTGACTTTGAGGTGCGACTGCTCGCTCTCGCGAGGGATGCCGGGAGTCTGTACTTTTATACAGCAAGTATCCCATCGTTATTACTAGATATGTTGAACGAACCATCACATTACCATGATACCAATCTGGTACTAGTATCTTATCACGCTGTTCAGCTCAAAGATTGCAAGAAATCGGTTCAAAATATAGAAAGTATGATAAGCAGCTTATAAAACAAGTTGTTAGGAAATGGTTTTGGGAATAATGTTAATGAGGCAATAGGAGATGCAAATTGAGCTGCAGAATAATGTTGGCAAACGAAATAAGTCTCGGAATTTTATACATACCGATACTTTAAGAGATGATTTAGGCTTATGCCTCCCGAAACATGACAACGAATTGAAAGAAACGTGCGTGAGATTCTCAAAGAATGAGTAGAGCGTGATGATCTAGCGTGTTCCACTCCGACGTCCTTTAGTTCATTCCCCTATGTTTCAACCACTTGCGTGGCTAGGCAAGCCACCTCCAGACAACCTCCTTAGCACTCTACTTCTCCATATAGGTACCATACATAATCTACGTGCTGTAACAGATTGAGACTGTTATTATCTGTGTCATCATCTTGCTCGAGCCAACTAGATGTCCGTGACTGCACCTTGCAGCTTCAGTCAGTTATAAGCTTGGAAAGATCGGCACTAGTCGAGCCGGCGCGTCGATCCGCCAGTCGATCACGTCATGAACTACCGATCCGTTGGGACATCCTGCGCATCGATCCTACTCGCCGGGTCGATCTATCAGTAAGAAACATAATGATGCGTAGAAGATAGAATCAACAGTAAAAAGCTGCATGAGAACTAGGCAATGTAGAAATTGTGGTAAAATGCATTTCTTCACGACATTTTCAGCTTCATTTCTTATGCGGCGGTCATCATGCCTGCAGTTTCTTTCGGCGAACCGCTAATTACTTACCGATCAGACTTATCAACCCTCTACAGAGTCTTTAAGAAGATCGCGCGGCCCATACGCTCTCATATCATCAAAGTGGAAGGCGATTTTCCAGCCGGTTCCCCACGACTTGAGAAACGCCCACGGCGCGTAGGAAAAGTGAATATAGAAGAGCGGCTGATCGAAATCGGGACAGGCGCAAAGTCATGTTCAATCATCAAAGAAGAGAAACTATGGGTTTACGAATTCCTATCTCCCACCAGTTCAACCAGCGATAGGTCGAAGTTCGAGATAAAGGGAAACCACATAGTATACTTCTTCGCAGGCGGAGGCTTCGTCCAGCCCGCAGCTTCCGAGCAATGGAAATTCTGCGCGTACCTCGCTTCTTCTCTGGCGCAGGAAGGTGTACGAGTAGTGCTCATCTCGTATCCGCTTGCGCCGAACTCGCCAGCCAAAGACTCTCTACCCCTGCTCAGGAGATGGCTTGCCCAAGCTCTGCGCGAAGCGGAAGCGGAGAATAGTACGGTATCACTCGTAGGTGATAGTGCGGGCGGCAACATTGCCCTCTCACTAGCCCTGTGGTGGGCGGACCAACTTGCGCTGAGAAGCAAGGTGGAAGCTACAGAGGTGGCTACAAGAAGCTCTCTTCGCTCTATTCTCATGATCTCACCGCCATTGGATATGAGGGTTATCAATCCGGATATCGCTCGCGTAGATGAGTGGGATCCCATATTAGGGAAGGCAAATGCAGAGAATGCGGCGAGGAACTGGTCCCGGGGCTCGGATACAAGTGATCCATATTTGAGTCCAGTTCTGTCGGACCTTGCGGCGTTGAGGACGAGTGGGGTACTGGTTAACTGTATAATTGGGATGCACGATGTGTTGGCGCCCGATGTGATGGTGTTCCTGGAAAAGTGTAGGAAGCGTGGGGTGAAGGGAGAATGGCTCTTATGGGAAGGAATGATGCATGACTTCCCTCTTGCGGCTCGTTATGGATTGCAAGAGGGCAAAGAGGCTAGGGCCTGGGTTCTGGAATCGTTGAGAAGTGTCTCTAGATCTTCTGACAAATCAGAGTAGTAGCGGGAGTAGCGGTATTCTCTGTCGATAGATCTTCCGATACTACGCTAGCTACTTATAAAAAGTTATCGCCAACAACAAAATAATTGGGCACGAAAAAGGTCAGTAAGCCAACTGGCATATGCAGGTCTACAGCCAACAAACAAAACTAAAGCAAAAATAACGGAATATACTAGGTACAACACGTGTATAAATAGAGAGCAACTCCCCCGACGAAAGAAAAGAGAAAATTATAGCCCTTGAGACCTTTAGTATATTATTACACTGAATATGACTAAGTTCCAAGCCCTCTACAAGAGCCCTTGTCACATCCAATACCACAATCATTGGAAAGCTGTTGAGACGCTGCCTCGGTGGAGCGATTGGATGTATTGAACAACAGAAACTCATTGCTGGATGAAGAACTAACTGTCTAAACTAGGTGATTGAAGGGGGGTATTATACACGTTCTTGATTTAGGCATCCAATCTGTTGCCTGTTCTGTACCTGTGCTGCCTGCCAGGCAGAAGTGGTGGTTATTATGCTGCTAGCAAGGTTATGGTTTTGACAAAAGCTCAGCAAGGGGTGTCTGGGATGCTTATAGAGAAAGAAAGTGTACCTATACAAGGGGTCGCGTATTGGGGTCCGTGAAGGCGACAGGCGTAAGTCCTGCGCGAAACTTGACAACATGGATTTGTACGCCCAGCCAGAAGATATTTGAAACGAAAGAGAGCTGTCTGACCATTGAAGCAATGTGACATGAGATCCCGTTTTTGCGATTATCCGTCATCCATCTCATAATCCTCCACGTCTCGTCCACTCCGGCTCTGTGACCGCAACCATCCCTCCCTCACTAGAAGCCCAGAGCTCCTTTGCCTCTACGCAGTCCCAAAAATGACGCATGAACCCGTCTCGTGAATAGAGACGCTCTCGGCGAGAAAAGTTGGCATCGCTGAAGTTGGCCTCCATAGCGATCTGACAGCCCTTGCAAGATATCCCCAACTGCAAGTCGCCAGTCGCCAAATTGAAATATGGCAGCCGACAGGCCGCCATACATCTCAGGACTGGAGAATCGGGTAGCTTGCCTAGAATGGCCCGGGGGTCTTCGTCGTGGTCTGCTCGAGGGAACTGCAGAGCATGATGTCCGGATACGAGTTTTCGTCGACTCGTGTACTCCTTTTCGTTTGACGAATATGACCCAGGGATGGAGTGTATCACCGGATGAGATCTTTTGAGCCACGTCGCTAGTCTGCGTGATTCTTTTTGAAGCGAATGAAATGAGATGATCCGGAAACCTGGTGCAGACTCGATACAGGCGAAACAACAGCGAGTTGCGCTGGGAAGGAAAAGGAACCCGCCAAACGAGCCACAAATAACGCAGAGCTCGGTCAGAAGAGCTGCATGTAAGTCTGAGATGCTAGTGTGGTGCGAAAGACCTGTCCGAGACAGAGCCCATATGCATTCAAGGGAATGTTCGCGGAGTCGGTGATATTGTGGAATACTCCCAATTGTCTCCCGAGCGCTCCGGCTGGCCTGGCTGAAGTTCAGGGCAGACTGAAGGTCGAGCAAAAGGCAAATGGATGAAAGAAGCTCAAACGGGAGACGTTGAAGTCGGCCCAGGCCTGAGCTTGCGGATTCGCCAAAACTCTTGAACAGGGACGAACGAGCGTGATCGTGTTGTCCAGGTTCTGCTGTGACAACCTTGGCGTCAAAGTCTCTCCTATGATATGATGTGATGCGCAGAATAGCTTCGGATTCGAGGCTTTCGCAGGACTTTTGGTCGAGCTCATGTGGCAACATGGCTAATATGGTGTTGTAAATGCTAAGTTTGTGATTTGGTGAAGATGCATTCAAAAGCTGCGCGCGGCCTCAATTCTGACAACTCAATCTTAATGCTGATAGATGTGGAAATGAGGTCAAGTTATGAGGGACAGCATGGCATTCGGTTGTATTTTCTTGTCTGAAGGTTGAGTATTCCAGGAACATGATTGTGGGAATGACTAGGCTATATGTATTTGGTTGGGGTCAGGCTAGTTAGTGTAGCTTGGACACCGGCCACAGGATCTTCCCGTATGGCGTTCATCTCAACAATAGAATGCGAGGTCAGTCGTGATGGGATTCATTCGTATGTACTGTGGTTGGAAGAGAAGAAACATGGCGTGGTGTCTTGTTTGCTTTCCCAAGCTTCTCCCCATTTTTATTTCTACCAATCAGAGGGGGCTTTACTTGGACAGAAGATGAAAGAGTATATACAACGAGAACTTCTTTGTTAGGGGTAAGATGGAATAATTACCCCACCGAGGTCGCGTCAACGCGTCAACTTCACACATAACTCAGTCCACACATAACTTTATCGCTAGGCATCAAAAATCCTACCTGCTTATATCACCCGAATCGCTATTCTTTGCTCTTTTTAACTATGTCAACATATTCTTATAAAAAACGCGCCGAAGCCGCTGTTCGCCATGTTGTACTTGGTACGCCTGTTCGCGCCGCAGTCACCAAGTGGGATGTTGAACGTACATATGTACGACGCCCGCATCGCCGGAATCCCTACTCGAAAAGAAGCCAATCAGCAGCAGCAACGCCTATCACCTTATAGTACCGAATAAGAGTATTCTGCTTACCCTCATTATATGCGATATCGTACTACAGCCCATTCAACAGTAACCAAACTATTATCATAGGAACCACAGCCGTAGCCGTAGATTCAACTAAGAAAGCTGTTTGAGTATCGTCGGTAACCTAATCATATCCCTACACGTTTCCTACCGGGTTGGTGAGCTCGATCTTGACCATCTTTATATGCTGCTAAGGGTAAGGCGGCAGGCCCCCTTCACGTACGTGGATGCAGTGGTCCTGTCCTCATTATCATCAGCCGAAGCCCCTATGTGGGACTCAATCTGGGGCATCACCACGGCAACGCCGACCAAAACAACAACAACAACAACAACAACAACAACAACAACCTCTACAACTTCTACAAGTGCCACGCCCATGCCCACGGCAGACTGCGATTTCTGGGACTCGGTGGTCGCGTGGGAGTTCGAGATCTACAACATCGACAACTGGGCGACAGACGGCGGCGATGAACTGCACCAAAAGGAAAATGGCTGCGGCGCACTCACATTCTGGAACTGGGTCGAAGCCACGGACACGTCTTACGCGTACGTGCATTTTTACCTCCCCTTCTTCATTAGCGACGGCTGCGTGGAGCGGCAAATCGTGGCTGCCGGCGGACCCAAGCTTTCGTGCAAAGGGTCAGGGTTCGACGTCAAGAAAAGGTATCTCGTAAGGCGACAGGGAGGGGATAACGATGATGATACGAACACAATTGTACCGACTACTGCCGTGTATTTAGCCCCTTCGGAGTCCGAAAAGGAGGAGTTGACGAGCTTGTATGGGACTCCGCCGACGGCCGACCTCTGCCCCTACGTATGTCCCAGTTACTTGGAGTTCTGTTTTCGCAACTGCGACACCCACGACGAAGCCAACTCAATAGAGAGACTTCAGGAGTATGTAGGTAGAGTGACACTCTGACTATCTTGGAATCCAGAAGACGTATCACGAGTATTGTTGAAAGTGCACTGAGCCAAGAAGTCACGTCAGTCATAGTACTGAACCCAGGGGCACAAAGGCACATTGGCTCACCTTTCACGTACATGCAACGCTCGTGCACTTTCCATTTCATTGACTATATGATAATCTTGTATTACTCGTGAGACTTCTTGCTATTCTGGCCTTAGTGACTTAACTTCACTAGTCGTTTAATTGTAACCTTTCCTATTAAGAATCTCTAGCGCGGGGTTTAACTGGGTGGGATCAGAGAGAAAAACTCCGGAATATCCCAGATAGAACGTGGTCTTATTAAAGAAACATAGAGGAACGGGTATTAAGTTTAAAATCTGCCAAACAAAAAGGACCCCTGAAACAAATCAATATTGGCAGTAGCTCAGGGTGTGATGGGATGGAGCAAGGTTGGTCTACTCAGTGTCTGTTACCTTATACGGCAGGCCCGCACGGACGGCTCGGCAGGCTGTCCTATAGGTGGATAGTGCACATCGCATGCGTTGCACGCCTATAAAAAGCGCCCTCACCGCCAATGTTTCGTCAAATATTGGAGCGATTATTAACTGATATTACTGGTCACGGACTAGAAATTCTCATTCGCAATGCCACCAGATGACCTCAGGCCCAGCATCGGCCACGGTGCCAATGAGATCCCACTCGACATATGGCATCTAATATTCAACCAGGTGCGAAATATTTTGTGTCCCAACAAGATCTCTTCTTTTTTATTCTAACAAATATGATATAGTTAGATGGCCATGGAGATCTTTACAATGCGTGTCTGGTATCACGTGTGTGGTCTACAACGGCTACCCCCCATCTATACAAGGTTGTTTCATTAACGATGCGGAAGTTGGATCCATGGGAGAGAAAGAGAACGGAGAGAGACAAGGTGGTGGAGCCGGCTATGGACGTGTCATCTAGGCTCCTGGACGTCAGAAATAAAGCATTGAGGAGCTCTGTACGCGAGTTGGTTTTTGGGTATTTCCATGGCCACCCACGCAATCATCAGAGTGAGATGGAGAGTCGACTGATCGCCCTTGTCGATTCTCTTCCCGCCCTCAGATGCGTCAAGTAAGGGATACTTCTTCGGCCCAAGCAAATTTGTGTCGTGCCCACCATATGACTGACCGTCGAAGGGTCATGAATCCGCTCACACAGGGCACCCTGGTAGCACTAGCAGGACCAGGTGCCAGCAAACAAGTGCCACTACACTTGCTCCGTGAAGACGGGTTGCGACGTCTCGATACGCGATCCGACTTACCCAACCTCGTCTCCCTCGTGGCTAGGGTAAACCCTTTTTATGAAAACGGTGGACCGAATCGGAATTTAGAAGCCATACAAACCCTCCTGTTTACGTCTCCTAACCTTAAAGCGTTCTCTCTCAAGATGTATGGTGATTACGGCGGATGCGAAGGTCCGCCAATGCCAAGGTTCGGACTAGTGGATGCCATTCGCTTTTCTGGCAATGAGATATTTCCGCCCTTGGAAGAATTATCACTGGATGGATATCGGTCCGGTGTGAGACAGGACGTTATTGAGCCGGAGTGGGAGCAATGGCGGAGAAGGTTTCAATGGCCGAAATTGAGATCATTGACTATCGGGCCTCAATCTATGCGCGGATTTTTAGACCTTGCATCAGGATACGCTACGTCTCTGGAAACCCTCACGGTCCAAGTATACGATGACGCCGACAGCAGCACAAGCTGCCCGCAATTGGAAAACTTTCTAACCACCTTCGCTTCACTTCAAAGCCTGACAGTGAAGGGATATCACCTCCCCTTAGAGCCGATTCGAAACCATCCTGATTTAACGCACCTGTGTCTTCACATGCCTGAGCATATAGTAACAACGGACCCTCCAAGACCGACACTGGACGTCAAGCAGCTCGAAGAGCTGGATGAGAGCTTTCCCCGTCTCGAAACTTTGGAGATTGACATCAATCGAGAGGGTCAATGGGTGAGCAGACTCTCTCCAAGAAACCAAGCATATTGGTGAAAACTCAGCTGACATGATGTCGTCGTCACCAGCCCGAGGAAATTCTCAAAACACTCGCGACGGGATTCAGAAACCTGCAACGCTTAACACTCCACCTCGAGCTGGGTCTCAGCCGCTTCAACGCCGAGCAAAGGTCACCCTACGAGGAAAACGTCTGTTTGGAGCCCCACTTGAACAAAGAATCCGCCCAACGCCTGGGACAACAGTTTTTCAGCTGGCGCTCATCACGGTTGTCGTCATCGAAACTGAGTGTGCTCGCTCTCAAAACGGGGGAGCCACTTCGAAGATGGCCCCAGTGGGAGATGTCCTTCACTACTTTTGAGCGGGAAAGCGGACTCACAATTGAGGTTCATAGACCCTGGAAGGAGGGGGAGATACCCGGCGTTACAATTATACCTGGACCTGTCGAGAACATATTCAACTACGATAACGGCTTACTCTAGAAATAAATGGGTATTAAATAAATAATTAATCAAAAATAATACCAACTTTCAACTTATGCCAATGCTCACAATCTGCCGTTTTCATACTCCTTGTTCAATAATCCTAGCTACTAAGTAGCGGCCTTTTTTCCTAAACCCATAACTGAGCAAGGGATTTTTTGGGCTAAGGACATGCTGCCAGTTGCATTGCATACCTATTCAACCCACAAGAGGCTAGGGGTATTCGGATGGTCTTACCTTCTGTCTACCTACGATATTAACGTCGCCATTGGCACCTACACGTAGGTAATCATCATTCTCAACCCCAACCGACTCCTAATACCAGATTCGAAACCATGGTGCGGCCCAAGCTTAAATACTCCTTCCTACACCGCTCCAGAGAGCCAAAGACGTCATCATCATGCGCCTTGTCCAATTCTATGTGTATATTGATATTGATTATATGAAGGGGTCATTCCAAGGGGGAAAATCCAAGAAAAGGTAGAGAGAGGGAGAAAGGGGGTGGTGAGATAAATGCTCGGCAGAGGAAGTTTTTTCAGATCTAAAGGGTATTGTGTCAACGAGCTCCATCAACATCCATGAGTGAGTCGACAGAAAGCCTGTTGTGTAAATATCGTCCGTCTTAGCATAACGCTGCCGAGCAATAGGATCCAGGAAACCGTTGCGTTCAACCAAAGGTATATTATCATCAGTGGCTATCCATCGGGCGCCAACCGGTCCTTCCTCTCCATAGCCACGATTGATGCCACGCAAATGTGGTAGATCGATAAGCCCAGTAAAGCTTGATGAGACGTATACTAGTAGATGTTGGTGATAAACCAGCTTCTAAGAACGCTTGCTGCTGCCTGACTATGCCGCGACATTTCCCTGCAGTGACTCCGTATCGACCTCGATGGATGCTGTATACCACGAGAAGCCAGACGTATTAAACCGATAGAGATACAAAGAGAGCCAGAAATGCAACCAACAACCTGCTGTTTGATGAAGTAATCGTGATTGTAGATCCAAGAACCTTGCTGCCCTTGGACCAGTCAGTACACAAGCCGCTATAAATATCCCGTGGCGCAATCGACATATTTATATTTAATAAGTCAGAGAACCTTGATCATAGAAGTAGATTTTCTGTTTTGTCAGAAGTGGTGAAGATGAGTGGCTTCGCCAGAAAGGTGAGAATGCCTCATTATATACACGAGACATATTGTGTGCCTCGTTTTTTACGCACGAATTTCTATTTACTTATCTATCATCTCAAGGTGCTCTACGCCATAATGTGGCTTCTGACACGCCGCTGTTATACATTTGACGCTAGAGTCTTGACCGCTCTAGTTGGTCTCCTTCTTTCCGAAATCCAAACACAACCATTATATTTATATAATTACACTTGAATAAAGTATAGGCAAGTTTTGTCCCGACCATCAAGAAAATGGTTTATTCAACCTAGCTATGCCTCCTTTACTAAAAGTCAATGTACTTCTCTAAGACGACATCTGCGAACGGCATACGTCGGAGTCGCCAGCTCATAATTACCGATATGGTGACCTGTTACCATGTTACGACCTTTCCGGAGCATTTTATGAAGCTCGCGGTCCTGCTGAAGGTACTGGTATAACCGGTGGCCCTCCCCCTTTTAGTAGATCTAGTATATATCTTGTGTTGGGTTGAAGAGGACGAGGTGGAGCAGGGCCAAGGGAAGGAGGACGAGAAAATGGTCCTAAAATTGACGACGTTGACGACGGCGATGACGGGACCTCTTCCTTCGAATAGTAATTATCATACTTATCGCTCTCATCCCACTCCTCTCTGAAGTATATTTGGTAAAAACTGTTAAGGAGAGAATCGGGCTCGATATATCCGGCGGGCACCCGCCTCTCGTATAACTTGTCGACCCGAGCACTCGTCTCGCGAAATACCTTCAAACTCGGCGTCAACCCTTGCTTGGCTTCCCTGGCGGCTTTATCCAGTCGCTCTACCTGATTTTGGATTAAAAACTCGAGCTGGGGAAGTGGAGGCCGCCAGGCGGCTTCTGATGCCATGCATCCAGCGGCAAGCTCTCGTAGCTCAATATCCACATTTCTCCAATCGTTTTTGATTTCATAACCTGGACCGTTTAACAATCGGCCCCCATAGGTCATAAATTCCAATTTTAGTCCGCTAGGAACAGTTAGAGAGCGTTTAGTCTGCACGAGCTTGGTGTCAGACAACTTTGCGGCTCTTTAAATGATTCAACTGGCCCGATGGCCCACAGTTACTTACTTTAACCCGCTGAGCAAAGTTTACAGGTTCAAGAGTAATGAGATCGTGCATTATCTAGATGAATTTTTAGTCTCTGAAGCTCTGGTGTCATACTCTTACTAGTAGAAATCCTCTAAAAGCTGTATAGACTTCCAGGAAGGCCCAGTACTCACCTGCCCTATCTGATAAACATTGGTGTGGGTGCCAAAAGGTAGATTCGGGTCAAGTTGTTCCTATCTAGAATTCAGTAGGTTTTATTCAGCCTTTTCTTTGGTGAATGGTCTTACTGGTGATTTGTATGCATCTTTACCCCACAAGGATCCTTTCTTTCTATTCAAAAATCAGCATATAACAGCTGGAATTGAAACAGAAGATTATACATATTATCAGGCCAACTGTTATCCCATCTGACCATACATCCATAGTCTGCAATCTGTGGATCATCAGTACTCCATGTCATTTCTTGCTCTTGCCATCTGGCTCATAGAAGTGCGGCTCACTTTGACTATGGGGTGCCAAATGTGCTCAGGGTCTTTAGGACCCCGGTGACTTGGCGGGTACCCAATAAAGGCTATCGAATTGTTCAACAAGTATTATTAGCTTTATTACTGACTGTATAAGAGTCAATGGCAGGTGAGGGAAACGTACAATTGTAGATGTCTATGTCACTGTGAATGATTCCTGACGGTTCTTTACCCTTTTCGACATCCTTCATGGTTTCACGGATTACCTGCCCTTTCCTAGAATCAGGGTCGTCTGGTGGGTAAGCGATCCCGATGAGTCCTCGAACAACTGATCATTCTTAGCTAAAGTATTATTACAGAAACAATAGGAGTTCGTACGGCACAGAAATATACTCCAAAGAGCTCTATTTGGGATGTATTCTACCGCCTTGATATCTGCGTACTCGTCCGGTATGGTAATGTTCAAAGCTCTAACGTCTCCTATGTGGGCCATTAGTAGATCTAGAGTACCACAACCCAGCTCCTCCATCACCATGATGGGTATCCCGCTGCAGTTTTCGTTGTTGAAGACCGAAGTTATAGTTGGCTGGATGATCTCCGGCATGTCCTCAAGCTGAACTAAATGCTCGCAGCCTTGGAAGTGCTTCATTGTTGGCCATTAGTTAGTCACCCACGTCAGCATAAAAAGGGTACTGAGGAGACTTATATACCTTAGTCCAAAAAATCTCACGTTTCAGAGATCTCACACATGATTCTCTATAGGGCCTGAGAATTGTTTTGACCGCAACAGTGTGTGCACGGCCTTCAAATTTTAGCCCAGTCAACTTCCACTTTTGTACAATTCCGAAACCGCCACGGCCCAAAACCCTGACATATTTCAGTTCACCTTCATCCTCATACGGCTTCAGCGTGGTACGGAGTCTTTTCCATGCTCTTTGAGTATCTTTAAACTTTGCACTTCGAAGTTGAGCAAAATTCACAGGCGAAGATTGCATGGTGAATGTGTCGACCGTGTCCAGGCTATAGCGAGACTGCTGATTTGAACATAACACTTAATTATCTGACACGCAACGGACAGACCCCGAGACGCTGAAATATTAATCCCACACCCAAATATTGAATAAGGTTTCGACGTCAGACCCAATCAAACACCTCATTCAACAAAGGCATCGGAGGAGTCTTATGAGATAACGAATTGAGTCTAGCGCAAAAATAGGAGAATTTCAACTTCATCAAAGAAGCCTTTGAAGTCTCCTTGAGATTTGGGGGAATTATGTCGTTTCCGTACCTCATTATATACTTTTTTTTCTTTGTGTGATCAGCGTACCACGACTCGGTCGACGGTGCTTTTATGTTCAATTATATCTGTTGACAGATAAGGGGAACTTTTACCCCTATGATCTCTGTTCACAATATCATTTCTGGAAGTCAGATGACTGTGAATAACAACTGTTCAAGCCTTTATTCTATCATCTATAAGCGAGTCGGCACAGTCTATGCACATCAATTTTTTTCTTAAAAAAAATCCCTTAGAGACATTATGACTAAGTAATATTGCAATTACGGAGTTTCCCCAGCATGGATGAACATTCTTCTAATAGCTTGCTTTCAAAACTGAAACTTGACTTTAAGTCGAAAAGCTGTACAGACAATAATCATGATTCAGATTGACATCTCCATGTTCATCAGTACCCGCCTTCAATTCCATTTCCCAAGAAACGCCGCCTGGGAGCATATGAGCTGTGTAAGACATACTACCAGTGCTGCTCCAGACCTAAGTTGGCCAATTTATCAGCATCGCCGTTTTGGTCGCGCGGAACATGCCAAAAATCGATTGCTACTCCTGTGATTTCGTAAAGGTAACGAACGAGGTCGACCAATTGCGTCCACAAGTCTTGATTCTTGACCTCAGCCCCTTTGGCTGTGCGCCACCCATTTTGTTGCCATTTTTCGACGTGTGCTGTCATGCCATTGACGAGATAGGCAGAGTCCGACTTGATGACTAAATGGGCGACGGGACAGGGCACTGGGCAGCCTTGGCAGTTCCACTGGCCGCCGTTGTAAATGTATCTCTGACTGGCTATAATTGCCGCGATCGCAGCGTGGAGCTCTGCGCGCTGGTTCGTGTGCGCATATCCGGGGTCGTCGGACACGCGAAAGGCGAAGTTCTCTGTCGATCCAGGAGCAAAGAAAACTCCACAGGCCGACTTGTCGGCAAGCTGGGTTCCGTTTCCCGGACAAGCGCCATCCACAGCAACGACCAGGGAGTCGATGTGCAAGCTGTGTCGACCACATGAGCACGGGATTCTTGAAGCACATGGGCAGCGGACGTGCACGAAGCCGTACAGGCCGTCGACCTCGAGGTAATTAGTTCCGCAAGATGCCTTGTCCTCAATGTAGTCTCGAGAGGGGAATCGGTTAGAAGTACCACCACGCTTGCTACAGCGATGATGATCGTGTTTGGGGATGAAGGAGCTAGCGTTCTCTTTTTCTGGCTCGTGCCGACCACCGTGATATGTGTGAGGCATGACGTGCAAGCGATCTTACCAAGTCTCTCGAGAATAGATGTAGAGTTGAGGGAGTGTAATGTGCTTTAGATCCTTTAGAACGTGGTGAGATAATAAGGATGGATCTGACTGCTCATTGACAACGTTGACGTAGAGGTGGTGAGGAAATATATGATGCTTCTTGCTTTCGCAAAATCATGAACAGCCATGGACCTGCCTCGCACTAATTAATGCAAGGATTTGACTATCAGAGTTACATGATAAGGGACCTGATTGATTCTGGGGTGGATAATGATGTTGTGGAAGAGATTGAGTACGTAATTGACAAGGCAACCACTGTGAGGGGTATTCTAGTAGCACTGTCCTTCGTACCTTCCACAGGCCCTGACTTTAGGACCTGCCTGAGAAACTAGTAGGGGAACATGTTGATCCATCATCGAATTCCATCTGTTGACTTCCACAGTGAAGTGCTGTGCAATATTTGCGTATCGAATATAGAGTTGGTGTTGTACAGAGATCTCATGCACCTACACGTGCTGACGCATGTCTCGGTGATGATGATCTTTTAACGCGTAACACGCGCTTGAGAGTGTGTTTTAGCGTAATTCTCAATGTCTTGCGTGAAGCTATTTAGCTCTCGCTTATTTAAGACATATGGAAGGAGGCCGGTAGTTTTGAATCCTAACCATATGTGAAGGGGTTCGGAAGATTTCTGCTAGGAACCTACGACGGGGGTTATAATAAGACATTTTGTTGTGGAATGGTCTCGAATACTCTGAATATCCTCGCGCTCGATATATTGAACTTCTTCATCTATATTATAATAACTTCGAATGATACAGGACCTATAGTTAGTCATTCCTATTAGGTTACGGATAATTAAGATCACATCTAAGCCTCTAACGAAGAAGGTCGTAATACTTAGGAATAATTATATACAAGCTTCCCCAGACCCCCCTGAACTATATACAATTTCTAAATACCTTCAGTCTCTCAGTAGGTTACAGAGCCCCTCGTAATGCTGATGTCACCGCTGAAAAGTTCACGGGCACCAGTCGCATCGTTCGCGTTCAGTCGTCCATGAAATACAACAGTATGGCCGTTTGGATCTATATCCAAGCCCCCAGGACCATAGATTCCATAAGGGTTTGCAGTGTTCATGACAATGACGCGGTCAGTATATGCTCCGTTGATAGTCGACGAAAAAGCCGCCTCGATGTCGTAATTATCGTCATCATAGCAGTGGGCGCTATAAAACAGAACGTAGTTGCCATCGCTGATCTTGTAAAGCGAGGGGGCCTCGACAATACCGTCGTTGTTAGCGCCCAAGTTATCTAGGATCTGGGACGCGCTGCCAACAAGCGTGAGCGCATCCCGGTTCATTTGTTGGATCATAATGGGTGTCGGATAGTAAATTGATCCCGTCGGCGTGTTCACGCACTGTTTTCCCTCTCATGTTAGTGACTACCACAAGGAGAAACACTTTGAATAATGTCTCGGGAATGTGTAGGAGCAGCGCAGCCAAAGCTTGCTAAAGGGGGTTGGAAATAGACTTAGGGGGCCTACTGTCGTCAAACCACCAAGAGCGCTCCCATCTACTTTCCAGAGAATCCAGCGGTTGGTACCGTCATCATATCCCGAGGCATCGATCGTGCCACCGCCGGCATCATCACAGATCAGGGGTGTAGATTGCGGGGTGTACGGTCCCGTGGCCGTAGCTGATGTGGCCACACCAATACAGTGCGTTCCGCCATTTTGCCAGGCTGTGTAGTACATGACGAACGTCCCAGCGTCGTTTATCTGGATGTCAGGTGCCCATATCCCCTTGCTTGTGTCCGCCCAAGCGCCGCCACTCGGTAGCGCATCGGTGGTGCCAAGCGTCCAGGTGAAAGTGTCGGAGCCCTGCTCCGGGAAGACGTCCTCTGACGTGGCGAAGGGGACATTCAGGCCATTGGACGTCGTCGCGAACGCATACCAAAGCCCGTTTGCCGAGATTACGGTGGGGTCGGGGAAGTTCACGCCCATGAAGGGCCCGAAGATACTGCGGGCGCTGGCCTTCGCAGATGATTTCGCATTCTTCATATTGATCTTCGTGACATTAGTGAGCTCGATCCTTGGGATGTCAAGAGATCGAGGTTCCCCTGTGAGGCCTGGAAAGGCGGCAGCTACGCCTGCACCTAGGATAAAAGGAAGGGCCTTCATGATGGTGGGTGGTGATCGTTGCTGAAGCTGTCAACGCTATGAAATATGGTTAATATCTATTCTGGCGTAAAGAGCATTGAGTCTACATACTGACGATCTCGTCGCTATATGCCAATCTACTTCTTTGTCTGTCAGTGTGTCGTGTGACTGAAAAGAAGCTGTGCTTTGTTCGCGACTTGAATCTCATTCTACAACTGTCAGAGTGGCGGAGCATCAGGTACTTATGCTGTAGATATTACCCAGGGGAGACTCCATCGTCAGTTATGGTTATTCCAGCTGCCACGATACACATCTGGACCAAAGGATACGCTTTATGAGGCGGAGGTAGAATAAGAGGGTCTCTGAGTCCTTCACACGACAACAATAACTATCATGTGCCCATTCACTTGACCTACGAAGGCTTGACACCTGCGTTATCGGGAATTGTGAGCCGATGCATCTCCCGAAGAGAATGGGAAGGAGGTTATTTCTGGCAGCTGCTTACATCTTGGGGTAGCCATCTAACCGAATGCAGAGCAGTATGGAAATTGAAGGGGGCGTACGTAATGTTGGTCCTTGGTTGTTGTAAAGCCATGCGTTCTGGATGCATGCCATCCCATTTGCCGAACGCCGTGCTGACAGGGCGAGGGAGTCGCCTTTGAAACATTTCTTGAGCCCCCCTTGTCAGGGGTGAGGACATGGAGCCAAATGCCCATGATAACCTGCCGCGCGTCGTTCCATTGACAACTCATTACGCATGCAACTCAATAGATGGCATAGCTTAGAGAGAACAACAGCGTCAATTCGGCTTCATCAAGTTACAACGACCGATTCCCTAACGACAACGTTACATGAGGTTGTCGTGAAGGTAACTGGCGTCGGCGGTGTGATGATACGGAGGCCCTGCAGGGACGCGTTTACCGGGCGTCTAAGCAGTGTAACCCAATGGAACAAGCCTCTCTGACTGCCTCGAGGCGGAGCAACGACATTGCGGAAACATCGGAACACTTGAATATATCGGGGCGCGTTGTCGGAGCTTAGAGATACCTAATGGGGAAGCTGATAGTCCCCTGATTACACTATACAGATTTAGTACAAAGCCCGTTCCAGAGTATGGGTACGCAGTGCGGTTCGAGGAGAGCTTACTTAATCGAGACAAATCGTTTGTCGTTTGGGGACAGTACTTTGTGAGTGGCTGAGGGGTTTGCATGAGGGATGGAACTTGAGATTTAACACGCTTGGCTAGAAATATGTTAAGAACTACAAGCATTGCCAGAAATTATGAGAGATTCTGAATATTAACCTACAGTTTGAATAAATAAGCCATCAAATGTAGAAGTCTCTTGACAGCCGATAAAGAGGGTCATCACGCAGATAATCATTGGGTGTTACGAAATCACAATCCCTGGTTCTCGCCTTGATAATATTCCGACAAGCCCACCCCTGAGCACATCTCTCGGGTATGGATTGCGGAAGCATTTCACGTTCGTGAATGCGACAGGGATATCACAAGGTTCACATTACTTGAGATCTTATGATCAGTGAAGAGCCCCATAGATCTCAAAGGGGCCAGAATAATAGCCTAAACGGGAAGGTCAAGTCGTTTGACCTAATCCCGCCCCTAAAAGATTGAGCACTGGCGCTCGCTCGAGACTTTCGGATCTATATATAAACAAGGGTCTTGAACTAGCCTAAGTACAATGAAATTAAGGACTGTAGAGATTAAAGCACGCGATTGTCAGAGATGGTCATATATGCTACTTCTATCGATCTCGCAAAGCCAGGAGATTGTTACATACATTCAGTTAGCGACTACAAAATATTTGAGGCCCTTCGTGCAACAATAGGCATCGACAACCTATTGTGCGAATTATGGTTACGCAGGTTTTGTTTTGAAATTGATCTCTCTACATCTACTTTCCGTCTAGCTCTTGCTCTAATCATAACCATTTTGCCTACTAGTTGTTCCTCGTTTCTTTGGAAATATTGATGTATTTTGTAGACAAGCATTTTGACGTTTGCGTCGTCCTTGGGCGACACCTCGGTAGATATACGCCGTCGCTTCCCTACAATGGCGTGTCCCGTTTCGGTGGATATCTCTCGCTTAGCTACTTTATCGCGCTCATGTTACATATCACGGCGATGGATAATATCAGGGGCGAAGCCGCAGGGCTTCGGGGGTCCTACCCCTTGACCCGAAGCAACTATTCGAACACATCGTCTATGCTTGTCAAGGTCGTTCGCAATGTAATTTGGTACAGCAGAGCTATAGCATCAGTTCGGCTATCCCAATGTTCCTGCATATTCGTTAAACCTTCGTAGCCAGCCGTGTCGAGAAGATGAAACCGCAATCAGTGGATCCCGCCTTGCCTCCTTTAGCTACTTTACAATGTGATGATAGTAACTATTGAGAACCTTATTTTTAGGGTAGATCAACACTTGTTGTTTCACGGAAGACTCGCACCAATTTTCATGTGCAACCATGTGATTATAGAGTTTATCCCTATCTAAGTCTTCTTATTATTTTGAATTATTCTGTGACAGAGTCGTGCTGCAAATTCCTCGATAGGTAGACATACTCCTAGAAGTTTTGAGTGTTATAGTGGCACTTACAGTGAAGCAAAGCAAAGTAACAGGTTATATCTAAAAGGTTATGTGATAACATTAGCATGAAACACGAAATGTTATTACCGACCCTCATTGGCAATGATGATAAAAAGAATGACCAACGATTCCTTTCTTTGCATGCCTTGGCAAGTTCCCCAAGATCGAACATCTCACCAAGCGGCAAACCCCAGCCAGCAAGACACCACTGGTGAATGCTCACGTCCGGATCGTTGTACGGCCCTGTTGCAGGCCCTCTCTCAAAACTGGGCGAGTCCGATGCGATCGCTGCGAACTCCTTCTCCCCTAACCATCTTAGAGATGCCTGAGTTGCCTCAAGCCCTAGTAAACCGGAAGGCTTCCGGTCTGGGAACGCCGCTTGCTCGGCGTTGGAGAGCTGGTTGTACTTTTCAGTAAAGCCTACCCGTATGAAGAGTATGTCGCCTGACTTGAAGGCGTTATCGTTCTCCGTAACTATAGCTTTGAGATGCTCGACCTCAACGGCGCCTGTAGGAAAGGGTGATCTATCGATGCCATTCCTTTGTGCCCATGCGTACCAATCCAAGAGGACACCACGCCCTATGATCCCGGCTTTCATTTGTGCCCAGGCTAGAGCTGCGTCAGCTAGAAGCACTCCTAACAATCGCCGACAATAGCCATGGTCTTACCATCTATGCTGAGTTTAGTGGAACCTGGCTTCAAGTCATCTTGGGTATGCGCCATTTAAAACTGTTTCGTCCGTTGATTAAATATAACGGACTTAGAGCTATAACCATGAAATCCTAGCGTGTTGTAACGAACCATAATGTCTGAAGCCGTCCCATTGCGTGCTACTTTGGGTATTGATATGAATAGCATCGTCATTCATAGTCATTGGGGCCTTGTTCAAAATCATGTTCTCGCGTTCAGGTGGGGCAAAGCCTACCTGCGCGTATATAGGATCAACTGCAGATAAAATATAAAGCTTTATTGGTTTAAATTGTAATTTATAATATATGTGTGAAATGTTTTTTTTTTATAGCAAAGCGTATAAAATTATATTGTTTTGCTTTTAAATTTATTTAAGTATAATATATTTTTTAGCTTTGTTATATAATAGTTGTAAAATTAACTTTAAAAATTATACCAAAAAAAATATTTATAGTTTAAAAAATATATAATAGCATTTAATATATTTATATTTTTTTAAACATTATTTTAATAAATATATTAATATATATATATATATATTTATATATTTTTTATTTATAATAAATAATATATATTTAAATATATATTATTATAAAAATTAATATTTATAGCAATATTATTTATAAATATTTAATAATATATAATTAAATAATAAAAAATTGCGTTTTTTATTTTTAATAAATTTAAAATATTATTTATATATATAATTAATAGTTTAAAATGTTTTTTTTTTGTTGTTTATATAATTTTTATAAATAATTTAAAATATAATATAATAATTTTTAAAATAATTTTTAGTTAATTTTTAAATTTTTAATAAATATTAAATTTAAATTTTTTTTATAAATAATTTTTAATTTTTTATTTAATTATATATTATATATAAATAAATAAAAATTATTTTATTTTTATATTAATAAATAATTAAATTATTATATATTATTATTATTA
>MU389531.1:0-33325 GCA_022578775.1 Xylaria venustula
GCTCCCTCTTTTAACCTGTGGGTGGCAATGCTCATCGTACCACCATGGTACGTTGTGATAGCGTGACTATACAGAGGTAATCGTTATATCCGACATCACACGACCACCTAAAAAATCTGACAAGTGTAGCATATATACCCACACCTAGAAAAGCTATAACTAGAGAAAATGCCTCAAGATAAGATACAGAGAGCCAGACACAATACAGCGACGAGATCACACTACCACTGAAAATCTAACAGATGTGTAACCACTACCTAATAGGCCTCGTAGGTGTTGGTTCGTAACATTTTGCCATTTTCCCGTCAGCCTTTTATCCCGCGAACATTTGGCCGCCCCGCCCCGTGATAAAGCTAACCACCTACCTCTATTATTCGCATCGTTTACGCCAGCTGCAGTTCCAGATAATCACGATAGAAAACGCACGAAGCGAGAGCGATTTTATACAGACAATACCAATATAAGCTCTTAACGCCCTAAAAAGCGTATTCACTTGATCACCGGTGTCGAAGCAACCCAGGCCGCCTCCTGTAATAATAGCCAAGTCCCCCTCAGACGAAGCGCTCGGATTGCAGCGCTACCCAAGAAAAGGTACAGCCGTTAAAGCTATCAGTCCCTAGTCCATACAGGTGTCGAGATTGAGGGTGTTCGATAACGAAACGTGGGACCGAAAAAAATCCGCACTAAAGTGAGGCTTTACCTAGTGAACCGCCTTATAAAGTGGGTCACCATAAATAGCTTTAATTTTATTTAATTTATTAATTACATTATTTAATAATTTAACAATTAATAAAACTATAGCTTATTTAAAAAATGCTATTTGTTTAATATATTTTTAAATTTAATTTATTATAATTGTTTAGCTTTTTTTGCAAAGCTTTTTATATAATCGCGTTTTTAGTTATTTTATTGCTTTTTAACCGCAATGCGCGTTTTATAAATAGCTTTAATAGTAGCAAAACTATATTAAAAGTTATTTTTAACGCGTTTACGTTTTATAAGCTTTATTTTTTTAATTTAGCTTTAATAAAATTTAATTTTATTTTTTTTACAATTAATTTAATTGTTAATTAATTAATAGCTTTGCTAGTTTTTAAAATTAAGTTTTTATAAATATATAAAAAGTTATTTATACGGGTATATAGGTTTTTAAGCTATAAATAAAAATTTTTAGATTTATGCGGCGTATTTTATTTGTTTTAGCTTTGCGTAAAGCTATTTAAAAAAGCTAAAATATTTAAATTTTTAAAGGTTAACGGCTTAACTATTATATTTACTAGCTAATTGTTTTTAAAAAATTTTCGACGGTTTAAAAGCTAAATATTAGCTTTTTTAAATGCAAAAATAATAACTTTAAGCTGTACAGCTTTTTTTTTTTGGCGTTTTATATATTTTAAAAAAGCATTTTTTGTATGCTAAAATTATAGCCAAAAAGCTAGCAAAAGCAGCGATTTTTTAACGATAATACGTTTTTAAAGCTAAAAATAGCTTAATATTAACCGGCTAAATAATATAAAAACTATGCAAAAATAAATATAATATTTTAATTTTGTTAATTTTAATTAAATATATAAATTTACCGCTAATATAAATAATATAAAAATTAATTATTAAAAGTTTTTATTATTAATTATTATTTAGTTTAATTAAAAGCAAATAAATTTTTTTAGCTAAAATAAAGCTATTTGCATAAACCTTTATTTCGTTTAATTAATAATATATTGCTAGTTTAAAAATTTATTTTTAAATTATTAACTTTAAAAATATTGCTTTATATAAATAATAACTAGTAAAAAGTTTTGTTTATTAGCTAAAATAATTTTTAAAACGTTTATTTAATTATTAACATTTAATTGCTAGCAAGGTTTCCAGTTTATTGCAAATAAGCTTATTATTTTTTTAGTTATAAATTTGCTTTCGCAAAAGCTATGTTTATTTATATTAGCGATATAACAAAATTTAAAATTATAGCGTTGCTATATAGCATTATATCAGTTAAAAAAGTTTTTAACGCAGTTTAAAAAGTTTAAAGCAGTATATAAAGCTTTAAAAAAAGTTTAAAGCTTTATTTTTAGCTTTAAATAACATTTAATAAAGCGGTTGATTTAATGTTTGCTAATAATTTTTTTGCGGTATTAAGCTTGCAATATATATTGTGCAAATTTAATAATTTTATAGCGATAATATATTTTTTTAATAGCTTTATATTTAAGGAAAGTTTTTAAAATAAAGTATTTAACGTTTAATTTAAAAAATCGGTTAATTTTATAAATTTCTGTACGAATTAAACCGCTGTAAACGCGTTAAAATAAAGTAATTTGTAAAATAGCATATTTTCTAGCTGTAACGCGTTAAAAAGCCTTATTTTTAACTGCTATTATTGCAGCAGCTAGTTTATTTTTATAGCTAATATGCATACTAAATTTCGAGTGATTTAAAGTAATTAAAGGTGGTTAGCTAGGTTTTATTATGTTAGATTTTCAGTGGTAGTGTGATTTTATCGCTGTATTATGTTTAGCTTTTTTTGTTTTATTTTGAGGCATTTTTTCTAGTTACAGCTTTTTTAAGTGTGGGTATATATGTCACACTAGCTTAGCTATACCTTGTACGCTACTTTGTTTAAGTAATGTAGTGGTAATAATTTTATCACTTAAGCTTTACAGGCTTTTTTAATTTGCTTATAAAAACCATTAAATTTAACACATTTTTTTAGGTAAAATTACTTTAATAAATTAACTTAAATATAGCATAGTTATTTTTAAAGCGCTTTATATATATATATATAAATAGCATATAAATATTGTTATAATGCGCTAAAAACAATAGCGATTTATATGCGTATATATATAAAACACATAAATAATATTTATAGCTTGTTATTATGCAATTTAATAAATATATTTTGTAATAATAAATATAAATTTATATAAATATATATAAAAAGCTTATTTATTAATGCTTTTTAATTTTAATAATATTGTTTTTATAAATGTTTAAAATTTTATTTAAATATATATATTTTTGCAAAATGCGTAAAAAAAAATCAATGCTAATACATTAATAATTAAAATTATATAAACAATTATTTTCGGTATAATAATTTAGCTATTTAAAGTTTTTTATGTTTAATTGTAAAAATTGCTAATTTAAAATAGCACGCTTAAATTATATATACTGTTATTATTATTATATCGCGCGCGCTTTTTTTATAAATATTGCTTACAAAAATTTATAGCATAATATTAATATATTTGTTAATTTATTTAATTTGTTTTTTAGCAACAAAAATATTTTAGTTTTTTTGCTGCTGCGTTTATATTTATGCCCGATTATAATAAAAATTTTTAGCTGTTTTTTGTTTGTTTGCGTTTTAGCTGCTTATATTTTTGCCGCTTTTATTACGTTTTTATATAAAGTGCACTTTAACGCTATTATTACTAATGTTATACTTTTGCTAAATAATTTTTTATTAAGTTTATTTAGCATTTTTATTATTATTTTTGAGCAAATAATTATTATGTTGCTTGTTTTGCTGCCGGTATTTTTGTTACGCGCTACTGCTTTTGCTGCTATTTTTGCTGCCGCTTTATTTTTAGTTTTTGCTTTAGCAAATAGCTTGTGTGCTCGCTTTTGCTGCCGCAGCCGGCCGGCTTTTTTAAAAGTTTAAAAAAAAACGCTTTATTTACGCTATATATAAAACGCTTTTTAAAGCTGCTTTACCAGCAAATATTTTAAAATTATAAAAAATAAAAATTGCTATTAGCAATATATTTTAAAGCATTTTTGTAAGTTTTTATAAATATATTTTGTTACATTTTTTTGATTAATTATTAGTGTGCAGGGGCACTGTAAAGCTGATATTGCTCACCCGCTATGTAACGATTGAAACCCTGTGTGTTGTTTTTATACCCATGCAAAAAAAGGTTAAAAACTTTAAACTAGCAAAAAAAGCAAAAAAAGGCCAAATATTAGCTATAATTAGCAAAAAAATATACCTAGTATATATTAAAGCTAAACATACGGTAATATAATTAGCTACTGTTAAACTGCTAAATAAAGCACTAGTTTTAGCAAACAATGCTAACCTAGAAAAAATACCTAAGTTAAATAACCTTAAAAAAAAGCTATAACTTTAGCTTAACGGGATTAACAAACCGGTATTACCTAAGCCTGATTTTCCTTTAGAGGAAGCTACCTTTAAGAAATTTGATACAAAAAAAATAAACGCGCAAAAATTGCCGATTATACCAAACGTTTTAGTTAAGCTTTCGACTTTACCCTAAAAATATAAAAAACAATTTTCAAAAATAAAAAACAAAAATATATTTTTAAAAAATCAACAAAAAACACTTAACACTAACAAGCAACTAAATAACTTTATAAAAATAAATATTTTTATAAACAATTAAATAGCAATAATTAACAACTTTGTTTAAGGTGTTATGCTGGCTACTACAGCAGCTTTAAAAAATTTACGCAACTTAAAACATGTTTTAAAAACTGTAAATATAAAAGAGCATTTAAAAGTTGCTAAATTAAAGTTTAAATAGCTTTTGTTATTAAGCGCTTTAAAGTTTATAGCTAAAAATAAAGCCTAGCGACAAGTTATTAGCAACCGCTAAATACTGAAAAAAAAGCTTAATAAGCTAGAAAAAATTATTAAGTTTAAAGCTAAACTGGTAATTAAAGGCTTTAAACAAATATTTAGTTTTAATTATAACAAAACGTTTGTTTTTACTGCTATACCTTTTACATAAAAAATTTTCCTAGTATTAGCAGCTATTTTTAACTAAGAAATCGAGCAAATTGACTTTATTAGAGCTTTTTTTAACGGCGACCTTTTAAATCTTATTTATACGCATTTGCTAAAATGCTTAAAAATGCTGTTAAAAAACCTTAAGCTGTTTAATATAGCTTTAGCGGCCGGATATAACCTTACTTTAAAACAAGTTATACAAGTTTTTTGCTTTTTATACGGATTTAAATAAGCACTAAAATAATAGCAAGTTAAACTGTTTAAACTGCTAAAATTATTAAAATTTATTTTACTAATAAGCAACTTATTAATTTGTTATAACTTAATATTAAACATTTTTATCGTAACTTATATTAACGATTGCTTTTTAATTAAACTAAATAAAACATTAATTAAAAAATTAAAAAAAAAGATTTACTAAATTTTTAGCATTAAAAATAAAAAACCTGCCGCTTAATTTTTAAGGGTAAAAATTAAGCAAAACAAATTTAATCGAACGCTATATTTTTAACAGTTTTAATATATTAAAAAGGCCTTAAAAAAGTTAGATTTAAAAAATATTAAGCCTATTAAAGTTTTTTTATAATTTTTTATACCGAAAATAAAAAACTTTGGCTTTTTGCTAACTAAAAAACAATATTGCTATTACTAAAAAATAGTAAGCACTGCTAATTATTTTAATTTTATAATTTAATTAAATATAGTTTTTATTTGCTAATAGCTAGCTATAAAATTTCAAAACCTTTGCAAAAAGCACTTATTTGCTGCTATTAGTTTGTTTAAATACTTGTTAAGTTTAGTAAACTACGAAATAAATATTAAGCTAATAACACTAGCTATAATTAATTATATTTTTATAGTCGCAAATAATAGCAACTATATAAAATATTTTATTACTGCTAAATTAACGTAAATATATGTTACTATTATTGCTAGTGCTGCGGTTAGCTAGAAATTTAAACGAGCTAGCATTGTTGCTTTATTTATTTTCGAAGCTAAATATATTGCTTTTATTCAAGCAGTTAAAAAGGCTTAATAGCTTAAAAAACTGTTCGAAAAAATTAAATTGCCCGTTAAAAAACTTATTATTATTTTTGAAAATAATATAAAAACTATTGCTATTTTTAAAAACTTAAAACATTATTAACATACTAAGCATATTTTAGTAAAGTTTTAGTTTGTTTAAAAAATATAAAAAGCCGGCTTAATAAATGTAAAATATATTTCTACCAAAAAAATGCCCGCAAATAGCCTGACTAAAGCTTTCGTTTTTATAAAACAAGCTAAGTTTTAACAAATGTTTAAACTTATAGCGGTGTTTTAAAAGCTGGCCAAACCTCTAGTTTTTTCGGCTAAAAATTTAAAGCTATTTTTAGCTTTTTTTATTAATTAAAAAAATCGGCATAATTAATGCTAACTAAAAAGCGCATAGCAATATTTTTTTTTTTTAAACAAAAAAGTAAACTTTTTGCTATTAAAGCTTACTATTGCTACTTTAATTTTTGTTAAAAAAATATTATGTTACTAATTATAATTTTTTGTTTTTTTTGTATTGCATACTTACTATTTTTATTATTTAAAAATTATATACTGTTAATATGTTTAGCGTTAAGCTTTATTAAAAATAGCAAGCTAAATAACAAAACTTAAATAATATAACCTAAACTATTTATGCTAGCTATACTAGCATTATAAATTACAGCTTTTAAAACGCAAAAAATTAATAGGTATTTTGCTAAGCGCTAAGCGCTAACTTTTTTTTTATAAATTCTAGCTGCGGCATAACAAGGCAATAAATATTTTATTATACGACCAGCGCAAATGTTTTTTATAATACGTTTATTAGCTTTATAAAAAATTCTTTAGTAATATTTATTGGCCATAGTTTTTAAAAAAACAATATTTTTCGACTTTTGTTTTTTAATAAATGCTAGTTAATTAATAAATAGGAAATTATTTACTATTGCTGGCTATGCATTAAAATTACAAAAAAAATCGTTGCTAATAATATAAAAAAAGCTTATTTATTAAGCAGCAAAGTTTTTACTAATTATATTTACCGGTTAACCCGCGCTAAATATTTTTTATTATAAAAAAAAACGAAATTTTAAAAAAATAATCTTTAAAAATTATACTAGCTATAGTTACGCTTATATAAAGCAAACTAACAGCTTACACTTAAATAACGCTTTTTTTTTAACAGCAAAACCAAAACAGCTTTTAAAAATATTAATAAATTAATATAAAAAGTTTTTTTAAATTATTTGTTTACCTAAAGTTTTTTTGCCAAGCAGCTAAGCTTTAAAAAAAGTAATCCGTACGAGCCGAAACAGCAATAAATAATATTTTTAAAAAGTAAATCAACTTTTTAAAATTATATTTATATAAAACAATAAAGCTTAAAAATATTATACCGGCATTTTTTTCAGTTTTTAAATTTTACCAAGCTAGTTTTTACGGTTTAAATTATTATTACTATTTAAAAACATTGCGTTTTTGCTAATAATTTACTTTTTTATTAAGCTTTTGCTATTGCCCCAATAATTAGTTAATTTGTTTTTACTATTAACGCGTTAATTCGGAAAACTTACCGGAAAAATTATAATTAAAGTTATTTTTTAACTATCAAGCAAAAACTTTATTGCCGCATACTTATACAAGTTTTTTTTAAAGTAAATATAGCGAAATATTTGTTTTAACGTTAAAAAATTTAAAGCAACTGCTAATTCGGTACCTAATCGAGCTTATAGTAACTATAACTGTAAAATTATTTACTATAACCGTTCGATTTTATATATTTATAAAAAACTCGGGCTAATTTACCTAATGCTTTTTTTAGCTAAAAAAAACACTTATATCCTTTAGTAGTTTTACCGTATAAAGTTTCGCCAACAATACGCTATAAGCTGCTTAAAACTTTTTTACTAATATTAAAGTTCACTTACGTTACAGCAATTTTAATAACGCAGTTTTTTTTGCCGTGCTTAAAAATTAAAAATCTTTAATAAATATTACTTATTAATAAAAAATGACTTAGCACTTTTTACTTGTTTATAAAAACCTAAGCCACTTATATTATAGCGACTTTAATAACGCAGCACTTTTTGCCGTGCTTAAAAGCTAATAACACTTAGTAAATATTACCTACTAAAAATATCGGAGCTTAATAACATTTAGTAAATATTATTTATTAACAGCATCGAAATTTAATAACACTTAGTAAATATTACTTATTAACAGCGTTAAAATTTAATAACATTTAGTAAACATTACTTATTAACAGCGTTAAAATTTAATAACACTTAATAAATATTAATTACTAAAAACATCAAAAATTAATAATATTTAATAAACATTATTTACTAAAACTTTAATTTTACAATAAAAATAAACACTACAGTTTACTAAACATTTAGTTTATTAACTGCGATTTAACCTGCCGGTCGGTTTTTTTTATATATTTACCGACCCCACTTAAATTAAAAACACAGCTTAAAAAACTCTCGTATAAATAAACCAATCTCGAAAAAGAATTTATATAAAAAATCTGTTATAACAATTTATAAAACGCAATTTTAAGCAAATTAAAAAAAAATTAAGCTATATAAACATTTTTTGCTTGCATACTTTAATTAAAAAAGCGTATTAAATTTTTTTAATTAATTATTAGTATATAAAAACACTATAAAGCTAATATTAGCAAAATTAATAAAATTTTAACAAATAGGTTTAATGTTTGGTTTAATTTACTTTGCGCTAATGTTTATATAAAACTAGCGCCTTAGAAAATTTACTCTGCAAAAATGCCACTTTAGCAGCCCCGCCCTGCAAAGTTTTACCCTGCGCACACCCAACCAAAATGCGCGCAAAATAAACTCTACTAAAACTAGCGCCCTAGAAAACCCACCCTGCAAAATTTTACCTTACGCCCACTTAATTAAAACACGCGCAAAATAAGCCTTATTAAAACTAGCGCCTTAAAAAATTCACCTTGCAAAAAAACTGCCCTGGCAATTTTGCCTTAAAAATTTTACCTTGCAAAAACTATTTCCGAAGCACGTAATCCGACAAAACGAAAAAAAAAAAAACAACAGTAATATAAAAAGCCTAAGTATCACACACAAAACAACTAAATAATAAATTTTTTTTTGTTAAATTAATTAATACATTTGTTACTTTAAGCTATTATTTAATTAACGAGTAAATTTACGGACAGCATTATTTTTACCTAGCTTGCATATTATATTTTAACCTATAGCATATAGTTTATATAACTAGCTATTAAACAATTTACTTTTAATATATTTATTTATTATAACTGCGTTATATATTAATTAATTAACAAATAATAAACCTGTTAATATTTGCTATATCGCTTACGCTTTATACAACGTTTTTATTGCTAATATGCTTTAAGCGCGCATTTAAACACTGCAAACTATAGTTTGTATGCTTTTAAACTTAGCTAAAAAAAAAAAAAAAAAAAAAAAATTTTTAGCTATTTAAATAATAAATTTATAGCTTTTTAAAATAATTAATTTATAATTTTTTAAAATAATTAATTAATAATTTTTTAAAGTAATTAATTTAAAAAAAATTTTTAATTTAAATAGCTTTTAAATAATTAAACAATTTTTTGTTTTTATTTTTTATAATTTTCGTGTTAAATTTATAATTTATAATTTATAACTTATTTTTTCACTTTTTATATTTTAAATATTTATTTAAAAAAAAATTTGCTAATTAGCTTGTTTTTAAACTTGTTAAAAAGCAAAAATAAATTTAAAGCTATTTTATTATATTTTAGCAGCTTAATTAATTTAAGCTAGTTAAAAAATATATTTTATTTTTATACCGGTAAAATTTTTATTAACTTGTTAATAATTATATTGTTAATAAATATATATTTTATTAAAATAGTTTTATTTTTAACTTTTTAATATAACTAGTAATTATAAATATTAATATAATATAATTTAATATATAGCAAAGCTATTTTTTTAGTAACTAAGCTTATAATTTACTAATTATTGCATAATATTTAAATATATTAATTTTTTAACGTAATTTTTAGCTCGTTAATAAATTAGTTTATATATATAATTTTTTTAGCTGCTTATGCTAAAGCAAAAAATTTAGCTTTAATAATAAAAATAATAACCGTATTTTGTTTGTTTAATCGCTATTTAATAATTTTTCCGAAAAATTTTATAACATAAATTTAAAAGCTTTTTTTATTTAACGTATTATTTGCAAAAAATATATTGCTAGCTGTTATAAAATTGTTTTTATTTTTAAATTGCAATATATATTTTTAAATAAATAATAAATAAATAAAAAGCTTATTAGCTGCTTTATAATACTTAAAAAAAAATTATAGTTAAATTAAGTTAATTTTAAAGCTTTAAACGCTATATTTAAACGTATAATTATTGCAGCATATAAAATAAAGCCGGTTTTTTGCTAGTATTAATAAATGCTTTTTAATAACGCTTTTTTTTTATATAAAAAAAGCTTTTCCGCTTGCATTAGCGTGTTTATTTAAATAATAAAAATAATATTTTGCATTTTAGCGATTTTTTTAATATATAAAGCTTAAAAAAGCTATAATAGCTGTTTAGCTTAATTTTAAATTATTTTTATTTTTAAAAATTATTATAAATTATTTTTACCGGTTAAATTATATTATTATTTTAAGCTAACAATTATTTTATTAGCTATTTTTTAGCTTTTTTTATTATAAGCTAATATAATATCGTTAATATATATAAATAATAGCATTTTTTAATAGAAATAATACCAAAGTTTATAAAATATCGGTAAAAAACCTATTTTTTATAATAACTTAAAAAAAATTTTTTGCTATAGTAAAAATAATTTTTATAGCTTATATAAAGTTTATAATAGCTTAAAAATAATATTTAGCTTTTAATAACTAAATAATATTTGCATATAAATTTTTTTGTTTAATTTAGCGTTAACAAAAATATTTATAACGTTATATTGTTTTAGTTTAAAATTAAATTTAGCTGTTATAGCTATTAACGTTTTAAAAAATTTATTTGCTAAAATGCTAGCATAAATATTTTTTTTGCTGTTATTAAATTATTAATTTTTTTATATTATTAGCTAAGCTTTATTTTTATTATAAAACTTATGCTTATTAAATTTATATATATAAATTTATATATAATTTAAAATAAGCTTTTTTTATAACAAACTTTTAAATAATTTTTTTTAAGTTTTTATTTTTTTATAATTTTATAAATAAATATATTTAGCTTTTTAAAAATAATTTTTTAATAAATAAGTTTTAAGCTCGCGGTGTTATTTTAACAGCAATAATAAATTTTATTTATATATATATTTTTTTTTAAAAAATTTAAATAAATAAATTTTTAAATATTTATTAATATGTTTAAAAGCTTTTTTTTTAATATATATATTTATTGTTTTTTTAAGCTTTTAAATATTTGTTAGCTAGCTTAAATTTTTTTTTTTTTATTAATAAAGTGTTTAAAATTTAATAGCTATATTTTGCTATAATAGTTATTTTTTCAAGCTTTTAAATGCTTGTTAGCTAGCTTAAAAGCTTTTTTTTTTTATTAACAAAGTGTTTAAAATTTAATAATTATGTTTTATTATAATGGTTTGTTGTTTTACCGTTATTAAAATTTAATAGCTATAATTAGTTGCAAAATATATAATAAGCTTTATTAAAAGTTTCTTTTTTTTTTGCAGCAAAACTTTTAACAAAATTTAATAGCTATAATTAATTGCTTTAAAATTTTTTAAAGGTTTTTAGCAGTTTATTACGCTTAACTTTTAAAATGTTTTTTTTGTTAATTAACGTATTTTTATATAATTTTGCTGCGTTAAAATAAATTATTTATTTAAAAAAAAAATTATAAATATTAAATTAAAATAATTTCATGTTATAAATATAAAAAAATCGCTTTTTAAGCTTAAATTTTACGAATTTAAGCTAGCTATAATTAAATTTAGCAGTGTTGCTTTTAAAAACTTTAATAACGTTAGCAATTATAGCTTAAATGTTAAATTTATTATTAAATAAATATTTTTATTAAGCTTTTTTTGGTTTTATTTTATAAGTGTGTTTTTGCTTAAATTTTTTTGTTTTTAATTTTGTCGATATTTTTAGCCGCGTTTTTAAACACTATATTAAAAAACTTATTATTTTTTTATTTTTAAATTATTTTTTTATTTATTTTAGCGACTGCTTAATAATTTATTTTGTTTAGTAACGTTTTAAACTTTTTTTAGTTTATTTTAAAAAAATTGTTTTAAAAATTGTTTTTATTTTTACTAAAAAATTATTTTCGTTAAAAATAATATTTTTAGTAATAATAATTTAATTTTTTTAAGGGAGCTAAATTTAATATATATTAATAAATTAATTGCTTATTAAATATTTTATTTAAGTTTTTAAATCGAGTTTTTAGTGTTTTTTTTTATAATGTAGCTTTAATAGTTATAGCAAACGCTATATAGCTATATATCTGCAAATATGCTATAAATAGCTTTTGTTTATAATTACTTATACTTTGTAAATTATTAAAATATAAATAAAATTTTTCGTAAAAAACTTGCTACCTGTTTATTTTTTTTAGCGTATAGTTATATAAATATACCGCTGTTTATATTATTTTTAGCTATAAAAAAATTAAAAGTTTGCAGTTGTTTTTTATTAAGCTTATTTAATATTTAATAATAGCTTTTATTTTTTTAATATTACTGTTAAAATTTTATATATGCAAAAAAAAAGCTTTATTTTAGTGCTATAAACGCGGTAAAAATAATTAGCAAGCTTTAAAATATTTTGTTTAATGCTTAATATTTTGTTATTACACTTTATTATTTTTATTTTAGCTTTAAAAAAAAAATTAATATATTTAATATAGTTTTTAAAAATTTTTTAAAGCTTTTTATTACCGTTAAAAAAATTATTAAATTTATAAAAATTAATTGTTAATTAATTTCCGGCTTTAGTAATTTTTAAGCAAGCATTTCGTATTATATAGCGGCAAATTTTCGATTTGCTATACATTATATATTTAGCTATTTAAATTTTATCGTTAAAATAAAAAATAATTGTTATTTTTTTAAAATAAAAAAATAACTGTTTAAAAAGTTTTAGCTTTATATATTTAAGCTATTAATGCTAGCAATATAAGCTTGCTTTAAATTTTAATTTTTTAATATATAAGTTTAAAAGATTTTACCGTATATAAAAAGTTTGTTTAATAACATATTGCTTATATATATAAATTAATAAATATAAAAGTTTTTTTTATTAATATTTTAATTAATTAAATTTTAGCTTATTATTTTAATAAACTTTTTGTCGATTTAAAACTTATAAAAACACTAAATTTATAGCTATATTTAAGCAATATATTATATTATATAACTAATATATAATAAAATTTTTAAAGCTTATTATTTTAATATTAATTGTTTTTTAGCTTTATATAAAAAACATATTATTTTTAGCAAATATTATATTTTTTAAATTAATATTTTTTATACCTAAAAATTATTATTTTTAATTAAATATATAAATATTTAACCTAAAATTTATTATAATATAATTTTTTAATATATAAAACTTAGCGATTTTTTTTAATATATAAAAAAAGTTTGCTATATATGCTATAAAAAGTTTTATTAATTAATTTTTTAGTTGGTATTTAGCAAAAACTTTAAATTTAACTTTTTTTTTTTAGTTTTATTGTTGCGCTTTTTTTACCGCTTGTTAAACGCTTTTTTTGCTAGCTATTTTCATTTTTGCTTTTTTTTTAACTTAAATATTTATTTGCTAAATTTTAAAGCAAAACTTTAAAAAAGCATACCAATAAAACGCAATTAAGTAATATTTATTATATATTATACAATTAAATATATTTAAGTTAGATTATTTAATTTTCGTTTTAATATTTACGCAAAAATATTTATTAAAAATATTTTAAAAGCTTTTTTTTTGCTAATAATTTTATTAAAAAAAATTTATTTATTTATTATAAGCTTATTTTTTTTAGCAAATTTAACATAAGCGTTTTTTGTTTATATTGCTGCTAAGCTTGCTTATTTTTGCTTGTTTATTTTTAAATTTTATTATATAAAAGCTTTTTTTTTTAAAAATTTTTCGGTAAATTATAATATGCTTAATATAATAAATTTTTAGTAAAATTTAATAGCAATTATATAATAATTTAAAATGTTATTTATAATAGCTTAGCTATTAATATTTTAATATAAAATATTTTACGCTAAGTATATATGCTAAAAAATTTTATTTAAATTAATAATAAGTTTAAAAACATTTATTTTTATTTTTTTTTAATATTTTTTAAATAAGCTTTAAAAATTTTATAAAATTATTTGTTTAATTATTTAATTAAATTTTTAATAAGCTTTTTAGCGGTATTTATTATAAATTGCTTATATTTATGCTTATATTTAAACTTAAACATTTTTTAAGCTATAGCACCAAACTTTTTAAAATTATTATATTATTAATTAATAGTTTAAATAACGCATATATAAATAAATTTATAATTTAAATGTACAATTTTTTATATTTATTTAAAAAGCTTGGCAATTTTAATTTAATAAAAATTATAATGCTTTAAAAAAATATTTAAGCTAGTATAATAAAATTAATAATTATAGCTTTATTAAACTTAATGTTTAAATTTGCTAAAAAATAATTTTTAAAAGCTAGCATTTTTAATTTTGTAAATTATAAAGCTTAATTTTTAAAAGCTATATATTTTTATAAATTTTAGCTCCGGGTTGCAGCAGCAAAATTTTTTTTTTATAAAAAAAAATTGTTTAAAAATTTAAAAATAATAACAGTTTAATTTAATATTATAGCAATTTTATTACTTTAATATTTTTAAATCGCTTTAAATAAAATATAAAAAATAATAAAACTTTTAATTGTTAGATTTTTAGTGGTAATATAATCTCGTTGCTGTATTGTGTTTAGCTTTTTTTTGTTTTATTTTGAGGCATTTTCTTTAGTTACAGCTTTTCTAGGTGTGGGTATGTACGCCACTTTGCTTAAGTAATGTGGTGGTGGTGATCTTGTCACTTAGGCCTCACAGGCTCTTTTAGTTCGCCCATAGAGACCACCAAATCCAACATGTTGTGAAGGTGGTATGGAGAAATTACCCCTATTCAGATTGGCCCACTAGGCGGGGCGGTTCACTAGGTGGAGCCTCACTCTAAGCTGTAAAAGTTCGGCAAGTCATATCTACCATGCCGCGCTCGATGCTCCCGGGTTATATACCTATAGGTACGTAAGTTGAGTAAAAAGGACAGATTGATATTGGTACGGTTAACACCCAGACTTTCCAAATCTGCTTCCCTTCCCTAACGTTTTCGCAAGTATCTATCAAGATTTACCCGCTCGGCCCTCTGCAACGAATATACCGGCCGATACTCGACCTCAACATATTCTATCGCAGCATTTTAAATCACAATGTTACAGATATGCCCCGTAAATCTAGGGTCTCCGCATGCTACATGATGCGTTAGCGTGGGTCACTGCTTTCGCGAAGTGTTTAACATGCCAACAACGATAGTCTTGCCTGGGAAAGTAAACCCTACCCCTATTTTTTTACCGAGATCGTCCTGGTGAAATTCCAAACCTGGACCTGGGTAAAAACAACCCCAATATTCATTGGGCTCGAAAGGTGGCCCGCGTCTCTTAGGAGAAAGATAGATACACTTGTACCGACCGTGAGCGCGGCGCGTTAGAGTGCCGTTCGAAAGGCGATTTTTCTTGAATGGTGGATATCTGTCTATATAACAGAAATAGTTATAACAACCCGTCAGCCGGAGAAGAGAAGAAGGGAAAACGATGACTGCGAAACACGCGGCTAATCTGGGAGATGTTGTGGCTTCAGGGTTGAGAGCGCTGGTGGCTCGATAAGTGCGGGGTAGTTCTTGCATACCGGGTCCCCTCTAACCTTCTAGCCATGGTGATCCTTTTTAAGTCCAGATATAACTACAAAACAATTGCAGCAGCCATCCTGGGCTCTGTGGGCAAGAGAGATAGATTTAATTTTGAAGAGTAGATAGATTCCAGCTTGACCATCATGGCATGGTGTTATGTAGAAGTAAATGGTCTTTTAACATTTCTCCAAACCTGAAACTATCAAAAAAGTCTTCACGTACCGGTCATTAGCACTAGGTACGCAGTGGGCCAGCTTATCTCACGCCTTACTCCAGGTACATTACCTCCCCACCAGCACTAGTCGTTCCCTACCAACAATGTACTTGGCACCCGGAACAACACCAAAAATCGATTGCTATGCTTTATGCTATCTCGTGAGAAAAACAAAGAATCAACAATGCAAACAAAATACTACAAAATACTATGTTCAAAAATCTATAACGATTTTAAAAGAAAGGCTTGGAATATTTGTTTAAACTGTATAATAAATAATACTGGGCACGAGAACAACATATGTATGCGAATAACAGCAACACTTTGTATAGTGGCGCTTGTATTAGCTCTAGATAGCTTTCTCCATCTCTAACAATGCGAAAGAAGTAAACCGTACGGCTGTGAAAAGTCGAAACGAAGGAGAAGTCGACCAAAACGCAAAGAGAACATTGTTGCATACAATTAGAAATTTGCCAATGCCGAGCTTCCAGCGGACGTAGTAGTAAATCGTGAGATCTTGTCGTTCTAGTTCGATTATCGTACTCATATCGTAGCCCTACTCCTAGATGGCTTCTGGGACTCTCCTGGCAAGACTCCGACGGGCGCTGCTCCCATTCCATTCCCCATGTCATCTCCCGAACTCCATTCCTCTCCATACTCGACGACCTTATGAAATGGAATTTTCCACCCGATTCTTGCCAAGGAAGCGTGCATACCCTTACTGAAGAGCGACTCCAGGTAGAGCGTGTGAAAGTCTACCTCCTCGGCCATTTGCCAGCGCTGCATGTATAACGCCACTTGCGAACGCTGGGAAGCAAGGGACAAGGTATAAGCCTGTCTGTCCTTCTGGACGACTGCGTTTGGGCGGCAGAGAGGCAGGCTCGGCCACAAGAAACGGGGAATGCCAGCGGCTCTTACGATTGGAACGAACGCCGCAAACCCCCAATCGATGACACTGCGATGGGTCGTTAGCTAGGGAGATAACACACTCACAGTCTTGCCCTACCTCTGAATGTTGTACTTATCGTCAACGATGAAGTTGTCCGGCTTGAGATCACCATGCTCCATGGCAAATATCGTGTTATCTCGTTCTCGGCCGAGTACATGATCGAGAAGGCCCTGTTGGTCAACACAATCCTGATTGGAAATGCCAATAAGTTTACCCTCTCCAACACGAGCACGTCTGTTTTTCAGAAGTCGCTCGAAATAGACCTCTGCCGTTGTAGAGCCTAATACTTTTGATCAGCGCTTTCATTTACGGAGTGAATGGCCCACGTACGGTTTTCGAGTGTGCACTCGATCAAGGACAGTTGTATCGACGCTATTTGGCCCAGCAAGCTATCACGATCAGGTTGCTTGGGGAAGCTTTTATTCCAAGGAAGCCTTGAACCCTCAACCCAAGTAAGAACGATGAATGGGTGCTTGACGGGATTGTCAAAACTCAGGCTATATCCACAGCACTTTGGAGCCCAGCGGAAGCTCTTTGCCTCAAGCATCTGAAGAATTTCCACTTCCATTTTGACTATAGGAATCTTTTCAGATTGACTGCAAACGCTCATATATAGTGGCACGCGAACGGCTAGACTTTCCTTATCCCGAAAACTGAGTTTGAAGATGCGACACTGACCTCCACGGAACTCTTCGTCAAGCGCCGGCGCTTCTCCTCCGAGTCCAAGCTGGGAGATGGCAGCAAATATTTTTCGCGGCTCGAAGTCTACACAATCGGTTGAAGCCATGTTGTAATTGAAGAGCAGGAAATCAATTCATAAAGGTGTCAGGGTACGTTAGCGGCTTGGAGAGGCTAAATATCGAGCTTGGAAGGCATGTTGAATTGAGGTTCACACAGCCTGCGGGAAACAACTACCCTGTTATTTGGTGGGGCTCTATACACCCATCTGAAGTAGCTGCCAAGCCCCCCAAATTGATTGCAGTGAGGGGTCGCCGTGCCACCCGCTATCCAAATCGCAAAGAAGTTTATCAAAGACGCGCAGGATAAAGCTCCCACACATTCGCAGGACTCAAAAACCCAACCAAAGCTTGTGACCCAGGCACCATCCATTTCTCTGCGAAGCAATCGACAGTAGAATTTCCCAGGCCGTGTGACCATCTTGCGCGCTTGGTAGGTTGGAAATGATTTCGAGCTGCAGTGGAGGAACATACTGTCTCCACTTCACTACAAGTTGCCTCGTTTCCCTCCTCTTTATTTTTTCCTTTTCACCAGGGGGGATATCACTCATATAAATTCAAGATAAATTTTGCTGAGTTGAGGTTGGGCCTGCTCATAATTAAATTTAAGACCTTGGACTACCTAAGGCACGCTATATTTACCATACTAAACTACGCCTGTGTTCTCTTCTGACAATCTAAGGTTCCTAGAGAAACCTCGCCTTTCGTAACCACCTAACCGGACGTGGTAATAACATGGGCGCCGTGGGGATGATCCTCGCTACTGGCATTGCAAGTACAGCGACATCCACGCTTCCACAGAACCTCAGAGAAGAACCAAATAGTAGGGATGTGTTTCAGATCGGCTGGATACTATAGATTGTAAGTTGAATAGGCATTGACGTGAGTTGGGAGATCATTGCTCACGTCTTCAGGCTTCAGATTAACGTTCGACCTGCCCAATGTGATTTCACATGAGCCCTGAAATCATCTCCAGGGTATCGGGCCAGGCCGACGATCTTGGTCAGACCACGCTTTTCGAGTTCGGCCTTGAACTTAACAATGAACTTAAGAGCCTCCTGTGACAGAGGAGCATCCTGCTTTTCAGCATAATAGAACTCAGTCGGTTTCAGGAGCCCATCCTTGTTAACTTACCTCCATTGTCTTGTAACTAGACTTGTATAATTGCTTCTCCAATTTCTTCTCGCCGATCTATAACACTAATCGAGAAATTTAATATCATTCTCAAGTGTAGTTTCGATTTCGCATTCCGGATGACACTGAACCCAGGTTTTCCATCTGTTCGCAACTAGCCAGCGTGTAACGAAGTTGTTCTCGTCAGCTGTGAGGCTACTCTCTCCTCATCTTTCTTCCCGGAATCCGGACAAGAAAGCACGAGCCGATGGTCAGACCTGGACGAGCAGCTCTTGCTGGTATACAGAGAAGAGGGCAAGTCCTGGGAGTGAATCTTTGACAAGAGAGTCGGCACGATGAAATGGCGCAACCGGGAGATAGATGCAATGTATCCTATATACCAAAGTATCCACTAATGTATCTACTAATACAGCCTAGTGCTTTTGCCGTTGAATTTCAGTTTGCCTTTGATTTCCTTGCGACCATTTCCTCAACCACGTCATCCTCCAATTTCTGAATAGCAGCGCTAAAGTATTCGGGAAAGGGCCCATCCTGTGGGCTTCTTGTCCAACCGACATAAGGATCATTGTCTCGAGCCAACTTTGAGCTCTCCATGAACCTCTTCCGGATGTGAGCCGGAACGTTAGTGCCATCTAACAACAACCTCTGTTGGGACTCGAAGATGAGCTCCATGGCTTGCAGAAGCACAATGTGTGATGAAGATCGTGGTACGAAATTCTTCATGTGTGCTTTCAATAGCAGGTAGAACGATACATGTCGATTGGCGCCGCTCAGGTATGTATCTTGCAGACTCAGCTCATAGGAAGCTGGGTAGAATCCAGCGAGCTCCCAATCAATGATACCGACCAGCTTGTACTTGGATATACAACCTGAAGAGGCGCGTGATTGAAGAATTAGGTTGCGTGGATTGAGATCGTTGTGGCAAAGCACGGCTTCTCCTGGCCACTTGTCAATGTCGGAATGGTTGATGACTGTCGACTCAAGCTCTTTAAAACTGGACTGGATCCTGATATCTTGTGAACCAACAATGGGCTCTATAGTACAGAATGGCTTCTTAAGCTTTCGCCTTGCCATGATAGAGTCCAACAGGGCAGGTCCGTCATTCAGAAATCCCGTATGGGGGCCCCCGAAGGCACCAGGTTGCTCGAAACTCTTCAGAATTTCGTCACCTTCTTCACGAAGCGTCTTGCCCAGGATTTCCTTGACCCACTTGTCACTTGGCCGAACAGAGTGTAACTTTTCGAGCGCTTCGACTAGCTCAGCTACAACAGAGCTCTGCTCCTCGGCGCTCATCTGCTGCCACACATCTTCCAAGAGATCTCCGTCCACAAGCTCAATCACTGAGAAGTGGAACATTCTTCCTTGCGCGTTCTTTGCCTTGCCGACTTGAAGGGTTTGTGGGACAAGTTCCGGAATGATGGTCGCAGCGATTTGTTGCATAGCAGCAATCGTAGTGAATGTTTTGAGGTTCTTATTCTCAGCCTCTAGTCGGACTACGCATGTAGAGTGACGATGCTCGAGATCCTTAGGGAATTCTGCCTTGAACACACATTTGTCCCAGTTCTGAAGAAAGATTGAGATGGTCTCTGGTTGATTGGTGGTGAAGATCTGCTTGAGCAGGCTCTCATCGGGGGTGACATCGCGATCTGCCATGGCGGCGTTGGTATGGACCTTGCGTATTGTGGTTGAGGTAAGATGCGTAGGTATGTGGAAGGTTGGTGGAGGACGAGGCTCGCTTTGTGTTCTTTCCCATTTCTACGGTGGCCTAAAGTAGCCGAGGACTTGCGGGAAAAATATGTCAGAATTTCAGTAGTGTGATCTCGTCGCTGTATTGTGTCTGACTCTTTTCTCTATGTTAAGGCATTTTTTTTACTTATAGATTTTCTAGGTGTAAGTTATGTACGCCACACCAGTTTAGCCACACTTTGTATGCCATTTTGCTTAAGTAATGTGGTAATTTTTTTATTTAAACTATATAAATTTTTTTAAATTGCTTATAAAAACTATTAAATTTAATATATTTTTTTAAATAAAATTATTTTAATAAATTAATTTAAATATAATATATTTATTTTTAAAATATTATATATATATATATATATATATAAAACATATAAATATTTTTATAATATATTTTAAATAATAACGTTTTATTTAAATATATATATAAAGCGTAAAAATATTATTTATAATTTATTATTTTTCAATTTTAATTATATTATTTTTATAAATATTTAAAATTTTATTTAAATATAAATATTTTTTGAAAACATATAAAGAAAATTAATATTAATTTAATAATAATTAAAACTATAAAAATATTTATTTTTAATATAATAAGTTAGCTATTGAAAATATAAAATTTTTAACGTTTAATAGCAAAAACTATTGTTTTAAAATAATATATATATATTATATATATTGTTAATATTATTATATTATATATTTTTTTAATATATATTTTTTATAAAAATTTATAATATTATATTAATATATTTGTTAATTTATTTAATTTAATTTTAAATAATAAAAAAATTTTAATTTATTTGCTATTATATTTATATTTTCGTTTAATTATAATTATATTTTTTGCTTGCGTTTTTATTGTTTATGTTTTAGCTATTTATATTTTTGCCGCTTTTGTTATACTTTTATATAAAGCATACTTTAGCGCTATTACAATTAATATTATATTTTTGCTAGGTAATTTTTTGCTAAATTTGCTTAGTATTTTTATTACTGTTTTTAAATAGGTAATTATTATATTGTTTGTTTTATTGCCCGTTTTTTACTATATGCAAAGCGTTTTTTAAAGTTGTTTTACCGGCAAATATTTTAAAACTATAAAAAATAAAAACTGTTATTAATAATATATTTTAAATTATTTTTTTAAATTTTTATAAATATAGTTATATATTATATTTATATTATATTTAGCTAGCTAACAAATAAAAAACCTGTTAATATTTATATTATTATTTATATTATGCGCGACGCTTTTATTGCTAATGCGTTTTAAGCGCGCATTTAAACACTGCAAACCACGGTTTATATGTTTTTAAATTTATTTAAAATAAATAAATTTTTTTTTAATTATTTAATTAATAAATTTATAATTTTTTAAAATAATTAATTTAAAAACATTTTTAATTTAAATAATTTTTTAAGCAATTAAAAAGTTTTTAATTTTTATTTTTAAAACTTTTTTATATTAAATTTATAATTTATAACTTTGAAATTTTTTTAAATTTTTATATTTTAAATATTTATTTAAAAGCAAAAATAAATTTAAATATATTTTATTATTTTTTAAAACTTTAATTTATTTATATTAATTAAAAAATATTTTTTATTGTATTTTAATAAAATTTTTATTAATTTATTAATAATTGTATTGTTAATAAATATATATTTTATTAAAATAATTTTATTTTTAACTTTTAACGTAATTAATAGTTTTAAATATTAATATAATATAATTTAATATATATATTAAAGATATTTTAAAATAATTAAACTTATAATTTGCTAGTTATTATATAATAATTAAATATGCTAATTTTTTAATATAATATTTAGCTTGTTAATAAATCGGTTTATATATATAATTTTTTTAATTATTTATATTAAAGCAGCAAATATAACTTTAATAATATATTATAAACTAATAGCGGGCGGCCTGTTAAAAAACTAAAGTAACCAGAAAAACTTAATAAAAAGCACAGGGCTAACTAAAAAAAAAAGCCACGGGCATAGGTGTAATTACGTAATACGCGGCTTTGTAAAATATATAAAGCAAAAATGCTTTAAAAAATCTGTAAAGCATATAAAACAAAATGCTTTTAAAAAAAATAAAAACAAAGCGCTTTTAACGCTTTATAAAGCAAACAAAGCAACAAGCAATATAGTAAAAAAAAAAAATTTACATAACAATAAGCATTTTTTATATAATTAATTAGTTTTTATTTTATAATTTAATTTAAATATATAGCAACTTTTTAAAATAATTATATAAAAGTATTTTTAACAACTTTAGTGTATTTTTTATTAATGTTATAATAATTTTTTTAATTATTACTTGGCACGATTTTTTACGAAAAACTTTAATTATATTACGCTATTATAAACTTAAGTTGGTTATATTTTAAATTGTTATTTAATTAATATTTAAAACAACTAAAAAAATTACTATAGCTTTAATGAAACAATTAAATTTAACACCTGCGATAATGCAACATTTATTTAACTAATTATGAAAAAAAATTTAATAATTAAAGCATTAAAATAAACAATTAAAAAATTAATTGATTAATGTTTTTAAGCTTAAATTTTTTAAGCCAGTTAAGCTAAATAAGTTTAATAACTTATAAAATTAGCTAAAAAAAATTAATTTAAGTTAAAATATATTTGCAGTTTTATAAATTAAGTTTTGCTATAAATACAAAAAAAGTAATAATAGTTGCAAAATATTTTTTAAGCAATACGTTAAAATAGTTTTAATTTATTATAAATAATTATTTAAAAAATTTAAAAAAAAAATAATTGCTAAATTACAATTAACGGCATTTTTAATAAATATAAAAAGTTTAAAAAATTTTAACCAATAAATATAAAAATCCGGAAACAATTAAATAAATAAAACAAAAATTAATAATTTTAATTTAAACCGAAACAGCATATAAATATGCAACAAAGTTTTATAAATAATATATAAAAGCAAAATAAAGTAATAATAATGCAATAATAACGATTTTTTATAACAAATTTAAAAATAAAATTTAAAATAAATTATATTAAAATAAAAAATTAAACGATTTAAAAAAATTTATTGCAAAAGCGATTAAAATTAATAACTGTTTATATAAACGGTAACTTTAAAAATTTTAACAAAATTAAAACAATTAAATATTAAACATAACAAAAAAAAACTTGAAAATTAATAGCAATTAAAACTTATTTAAAATTTATAAAATTTAATACAATTATTAAAAAATAAAACTTAAATAAAATTAAGTGTTATAATTATAATTAAAAAAAATATTACGCTAAAAATTATAAAAAAATTAAAAAAAAGCAAAAGCTTAAAAAGCTTAAGCAAGTTTTTGCAATAATAGTTGCGATATTACAAATTAACAATAATATATTAAAAGTATATTTAGTTATAATATATATAAAAAAATATATTTAGCATATTTAATAATAAAATAATTAAAATAAATAAAACAAAATAAATACACTTTTAATATAATTAATTATAATAAATATAATAGTTACGTAAAACAAATAAATATAAAAAATAATAATAGCTATAAAAACTAAAATTAATTAAAAGCGTTATAAAAACAAACAAAGCAATTATAATTTTGCGAAATAAAAAACCGATTAAACAACTAAGTTAGCTTAAAAATAATATATGCTTAAAAAATAAAATTATATATATTAACAATATAATTACTAAATTAAATAAAAATAAATAAAAAACGCTATAATAAATTTTTTTAAAGTTATAGCTAATTATAAAATATAGTTATTTTTAAAAAATATATAAATATATAATAATATTTTTATTATAAAAGTTAAAATAAATATTAATAAATATTTTAGCAAAATAATACAGTTAATTGCTAAAAAATATGATTATAATAAAACTATATAATATAAAAAGCTAAAAAAATTGCAATTAAAAAATAAACAATATAAAAACGTTTTTTAAATAAATTATATAATTTATTAATATTTAATATATATTTATAACAAACCTTAAGTTTATATAAACGTAATATAATCGGAGTTTTTTTAAAAAATTATACCAAATAATAACTAAAAAAATTATTATAACGTTAAGTAAAAATTATACTAAAGTTATTAAAAATATTTTTATATAATTATTTTAAAAAATCGCTATATATTTAAATTAAATTATAAAATAAAAATTAATTAAATATATAAAAAAATTTATTATTATTATATAAACTGTTTTTTTTTATTTATATTTAAATGTTTATTTTGCTTGCTTATTTTTAAATAGTAAAATATTTTTGCTTATTTATTTTGTTATATTTATTATTTTAAGCTTAATAAAACTTTTAAATATATTATATAATTTGCATTTTATATATTATTTTAAGCTTGCGTTTTTTATTAATTAATTTTTAGCTTTTTAATTAGCCGATTTATTTATTAATTTATAATATTATTTTTTAACTTTTAAAATTATTGCTTTTAATAATTTTTATAAATATATATATATATTAATTATGCTTAACTTTAAAAAATTAAAGTTGCATTAACATTTTAACGTTTTAATTTGCGCTAATTTAATTGTTTATATAAGCTTTACTATGCTTTTTTTTTGTTTTTATTATATTTTAAAGCAAATTTTATATTACATAGCTTTAAGTTTTAAAAAATGTTAATTATACACTAAAGTTTACTATTTTTGCAATATTTTTAACTTTTTATTTTATAAATATAAAAAATTATTAATTAAAAAAAACAAACTAAAGCAAGTTAAAAAAAAAACAAAAAAGCAGTTTTATATTTTAATAAATTATTTTGTTTATTTGCAAAAATAAAAATGTTTTTTTTAAAAATATAAAATTAAAATAATTTATTATAATATTAAAAATGCTAAAGCAATAAAAAAATTTAAACAGCTAAAAACTAAACAAAAACGTTTGTTTAATAAATATATTTGTTTTTTTGCTGCTATAGCAATTTTTATTTTTATTAACTAAAATGTTTTTAATTTTTTTTTTCGGTTAATTTTGTTTTTTTAGCGCTAATTAATTAAAATGCCGTTAATAAAACTAATTAATTATTTTTATTACATTTTTTAAATTTTTTTTAAGTTTTTATATAACTTTTTTATATAAATATTTTTTTTATTTAATTAAATATTTATAAGTTTTTTTTTAACATAAATTTAATATTTTTTTAATATTATATATATTTTTATTTAGTTTAATTTTTAGTTTTATTTAAAGCTTAGCATTTTTAAGTGTTAATTTTAAAAAAAAATATAAAATATTAATTATATTTTAGCTTTTTGAATAATTTAAATTAATAATTTATTTTTAAAATAATTTTTTTTATTTTAAAAAGTTTAATTTATTTAAAATTAAATTTATTGTTTAGCTGTTTAATTTTAATATTGCGCTTTAAAAAATATACTTTATTTTTTTTAAAAAAAATTAGCTTTAATAATTTATATTTGTTGTAATATATTTTTATACGGTTTTGTAAAAAAATTAGTTTATTTTATAATTTTTATTATAAATTAATATTTTTTTTGCCTATATTTTTGCGTTAAGCGTAAAATTTTTTTAAATTACTATTTTAAATTTTTTCGGGTTAAATTTATAATTTGCTTTAAATAATAATATTTTTATTAATTTATTATTAAAATTATTATATATATATTTTGTTTTCAATAATAGTTTAACCTAGTTGTTTTGCTATTTGTTAAAGTAGCAACAAAAATATTATTTTAAAATTTAATTTAATTATTTTATTTATTTATTTGTTTATAAATAATAAACTATAAATATGCAATATTTAATTTTTAATATTTTTATTAACAATTAATAAAACTTAAAAACTATTATCGTTTTTTTATTTATAATTATTTTTTTTAAAATTTTATATTTATTAAAAATATATTAAGTTATTATATAAACTAAATTTTTTGCTGTATTTAATTTTAAATATAATATAAAATATTTATATTTTATAAATTTTTTTATATTAATTAATATTAAATTATATAATATTTTTGTTATTAATTTTTTTAAGTTAAGTAATTTAACGATAAAATTAAACATAATAAATTTTTAAGCTTTATTAAATATTTTTTTAAGTTGCAATAATTTATATAGTTTATATTGCAGTATTTTATTTTTTTGTATAAATTATATTTAGCTAACATTTTTTTAATTATATTTTTTATTTTTTTTTAATAAAATGCCTAGTTTTTAAATTTTTAAGTAATTTTAAACATTTTTTAATATTTTGCAAATAAATATTTATAAGCTAATTTAACAAGTTTTTTTTTTAACTTCGGTAATATTTATATTTTATTTTTATAATATAATAAATTTATAATATTGTTATATTTTAATTTTTTTATATTAAACTAATTAATATTATTATATAAATATTTAATTATAATAATTATTAATATTTGTTGTTTAAATAATTTATAATTTATTTGCGTTATAATTAATATTATTAATTTTTATTTCGTTTTTTTTTAAAATATTTGGCTTTTTTTTTTTTTTAATAATCGTTTTATTAGCTTAAAATATTTACTTTAACATTTTTTTTTAATATAAACAATAATAAAATTAAATTATAAAAAATGTTTTGCTTATTTAATTTATTATTTGTTTAATATTTTTAATATTATAAATGTTGCAAAATTTTTATAATTAAAATATATTATAATTAGCTTTTTAGTCCGTGTAAATAATATTTTTATTTTTTAAATGTTTAAATAATAGTTATAAGCTTTTTGTTTAGCAGCATATATTATGCTGCTAGTTTTAAAAATTTTTTTTTAAAAAAAGCTATTAAATATAATTTTTTATTATTGTTTTATTAACTTAAATATTTATTTATTATTGTTTTGCAAACGTTAATTTTTATTTTAAACTTTTCATTAAAGTTAAATAGTTTTAAAACTAAATCGCTTATAATTAAAAATTTAATTTTTTTAAAAAATCTTTCTTTTTTGTTTTTTTATTTAAAACTTAAAATTTTTTTTATTAAATTTATAAAAAGTTTTGTATATTTATTAAAACTTTTAATAAATTTTTAAATATAATTTATAAATTTTAAAAATATTTTTATATTATTTATTAATTTAAATATAAGCTAATTTTTTATTGCTAAAATTTTAAATTTTTAAATTTGTATTTTTTTTAAAATTATTGTAAATTTAAAAAAAATTAACTTTTTGCATATAAAATTTGCTTTTTTTAAAGTTTATTTTAAATTTTACATTTTGCAATATTTTAAATATTTTTAAATATAATAATATATTATTTAAATATATTATTATAAATATATTATTATAAATATATTATTATAAATATATTAATAAATTTTTATATTACGTTTATAATTTATAACTAAAATATTGCTGGTACGTTAATAAACTTAAATAGCATTACTAAATATTTAAACAATTTTTTAAGAGTTTTAAATGTTGTTTTTTGTTTATTATTTAGCGTTATTTTTATTTGGTAATATATGTTAAATAAATTAAATATTATAAATTATTTTGCCTCCGTTAATTTATATTTTATTTTGTTAATTTTAAATAATAATTTTATAAATTTAATTGTTTTAAAATTTATATTTTTTTAATTTATATAAAGTTTTTATTATTGCTTATTATTTTTTTAAAGCTTTTTTAGCATTTATAGCACCGGTAATTATATTAATAACATTAAATATTATATAAATTATTTCGCTAAATTTTTTTTAACATATTTGTTAAGCTTTTATAGCTATTTTTAGTTTATTCAATATAATAAAAACTTTTTTAATATTGTTTTTTTTTAAATAAAATTTAATAGTTTTATATTTTGTGCTTTAGTAAATAATTATATATTTTATTAAATATATTGCTATAATTTTTATATTTTAATAATATTTTGCTATTAAATATTAAATTAAAATTTTTAATTATAATATATATTTGCATAAATTATTTTATAAAATTATTTAATGTTTATATTAAAACCTTTTTAAAAATTAATTTTTTTTTAGCATATTTTATTAAAGTTAGCCGGTTGTTTAGTTTATTTTAAAATTGCTTTTTTATAACTAAAATATTTTTAAAATAATATTATACCTAAATATTTTTGTTATATTAAGCATAAGTTTTTTTTTATATTTTAAAATATTAAAAAAAAATGCTGCAGTTTTTTTTAAAATTATTTTGTTATTATATATAATTAAACTTTTATTAATAATTATAAATAAATAAAAATTATTTTCAAATTTTATTAATATATTTAATTGTTTAATAATTTATAAAAAAATAAAGCTTGCTTAAGCTTTTATATTTATAAACGTTTATAGCTTATTTTCTTAATATATTAAATTAATTTTAATATATTTATTTTTGTTAGCTATTATAGTATAAAATGTTTTTAGCTTTTAAATTAATTATTAATTTGTTATAATTATTTTTAGTTATTTTTTAATTTTTTATTTATTTTTATTTATATTAATATTTTGTTTATTTGTTATTAAGCTTTAATTGTTTTTATTAATATTAAAAATTATATAATTATAATTTTATTATTATAATATTTTAATATTGTTTATATCGTTAATTTAAAATTTATTTTTACAATTTGTTTTTTTTAAATATAAATTAATTTTGTTTAATTTATATCGTGCGTTTTTTAAATTTTTATAATTTTATAGTTTTTGCTTAAACATATATTTTGCATGCGTTATTATAACATTATTTTTAATTTGTAATTTATAATATACATTTTATTAGCTATTACAAATTTATTTTAAATATTATAAATTTATTTTAATTTTAATAAATAATTATTATTTTTTTATATTATTTTTATAATAAAGTTATTATAGTGCATTATTATTTATTTGCTTTACAAACTATATATATTTAAATTTTTTTTAAATATGCGTTAAATATTAATAAATTATACAGTTTATTTAAAAAATATTTTTGTTTTATTTATTTTTTAATTATAATTTTTTTGGTTTTTTATGTTGCATAGTTTTATTGTAGTAATATTTTCTAGCGATTAAAGGTATTATTTTGCCTAAATTTTTATTAACATTTATTTTAGCTTTTATAATAAAAATATTATTATATATTTATACATTTTTTAAAAATATTTATATTTGCGTTTTTTATTTTTTATATTTAGCGCTTGCGTTTTATTAATTTTTTACGCTAAATATATTTTTGCTATATAAATTTTATTATAGCGTTTTTTATTTATTTTTATTTAATTTAATAATTATATTATTAATAAATGCAATTTTATTTTTTTTAAACATTTATTGCTTTTAAATTAATTTAGCTTTTTAATTAGGTTTTTATTTTGCAAAATTATAAATGTTTTATTAATTTTTATAACATTTTTAATTAATTTTAATTTTTTATAATTGTTATTTTTTTTATATTTATTTACTTTGCGTAGCTATTATATTTATTGCAATTAATTATATTATAAATATATTTGTTTTATTTTATATGTTTTAATTATTTTGTTGCTAAATATATTAAATATATTTGCTTTTCTTTTTACATGTATTGCAACTAAATATATTTTTAATATATTATTGCAAACTTAAAATTTATTAATTATTAATTTATAATATTGCAATTATTATTATAAAAATTTGCTTAAATTTTTTAAGCTTTTGTTATTTTTTAAAATTGTTATAATTTTTAGCGTAATATTTTTTATAATTATAATTATAACATTTAACTTTGCTTAAGTTTTATTTTTTAATAATTATATTAAATCTTATTAATTTTAAATAAGTTTTAATTGCTGTTAATTTTTAAGCTTTTTTTTTTTTTATGTTTAATACTTAATTGTTTTAATTTTATTAAAACTTTTAAAATTATTGCTTATATAAACAATTGTTAATTTTAATTACTTTTGCAATAAATTTTTTTAAATAGCTTTTTTTTTATTTTAGTATAATTTGTTTTAAATTTTAATTTTAAATTTGTTAAAAAAAATCGTTATTATTGCATTATTGTTAGCTTATTTAATTTTTGCATATTTATATGTTGCTTTAATTTAAATTAAAGCTATTAATTTTTGTTTAATTTGTTTAACTTTTTTTAAGTTTTTATATATATTAATTATTGCTTTTTTAAACTTTTTATATTTGCTAAAAATATTATTAATTGCAGTGCGGCAATTATTTTTATTAATATTTTTTAAATAATCGTTTATAATAAATAAAATTTTTTTAACATATTATTTATACAATAGTTTGCAATTATTATTACTTTTTTTGCGTTTGTAATAAAATTTAATTTGTAATATTACAAGTATATTTTAACCTAGGTTAAAAAAATTTTTAATTAATTTTGCGAACTATTAAATTTTTTTAGTTTAAACGGCTTAAAAAATTTAAGTTTAAAAATATTAATTAATTAGTTTTTAAGCTATTTATTTTAATGTTTTAATTGTTAAATTTTTTTTTATAGTTTATTAAATAAATGTTGCATTATTGCAGGTGTTAAATTTAATTATTTTATTAAAGCTATAATAATTTTTTTAATCGTTTTAAACATTAATTAAATAATAATTTAAAATATAACAAATTTTAAATTTATATAAACATAATATAATTAAAAATTTTTTAAAAAATTATGCGAAACAATAACTAAAAAAATTATGGTAATATTAAATAAAAATTACACTAAAGTCGTTAAAAATATTTTTATATAGTTATTTTAAAAAGTTACTATATACTTAAATTAAATTGTAAAATAAAAACTAATTAAATAAATAAAAAAACTTGTTATTATTATATAAACCGTTTTTTTTTATTTATATTTAAGTGTTTATTTTATTTGCTTTTTTTTAAGTAGCAAAACATTTTTTGCTTATTTAATTTATCGTGTTTATTACTCCGAGCTTAGTAAAATTTCCGAGCATATTACGTGATTTGTGCTTTATACGTTACTTTAAGCTTACGTTTTTTCTTGGTTAATTTTTAGCTTTTTAATTAGCCGATTTATTTGTTAGTTTGTCACAATATTTAAAAAAAGCTTAAATATATATAATTTTTAAAGCAAATAAATAATAACGTATTATAGCAACTTTATTATAAAAATAATATAAAAAAAATAATAATTATTTATTAAAACTAAAATAAATTTGCAATATTTAATATAAATTTATAATAGCTAATAAAATATATATTATAAATTACAAACTAAAAACAGTGTTATAACAATATATATAAAATATATATTTAAGCAAAAACTACGGAATTATAAAAACTTAAAACACGCGCGCTATAAATTAAATAAAATTAACTTACGTTTAAAAAAAAAACTGTTAAAAAAAACCCTAAGTTTATAAAATAAATAATACTAAAATATTACGATTATAAAATTATAATTATATAATTTTTAGTATTAATTAAAGCAATTAAAGCTTAATAGCAATTAAATAAAATGTTAATATAAATAAAACCGGTTACAAAATTAAAAAATAATTAAAACTAGTTATAATAAAATAATAATTAATTTAAAAACTAAAAATATTTTATGTTAAAACAGCTAATAAAAATAAATATATTAAAATTAATTTAATATATTAAAAAAATAAGCTATAAACGTTTATAAATATAAAAATTTAAGCAAGCTTTATTTTTTTACAAATTATTAAACAATTAACTATATTAACAAAGTTTAAAAATAATTTTTATTTATTTATAACCGTTAATAAAACTTTAATTATATATAATAACAAAATAATTTTAAAAAAAACTATAGCATTTTTTTTTAATATTTTAAAATATAAAAAAAAACTTATGTTTAATATTACGGAAATATTTAAATATAATATTATTTTAAAATAAACTAAAAAACCGGCTAATTTTAATAAAATATACTAAAATTTTTTTTTTTTTAAAAGCTTTTAATATAAGCATTAAATAATTTTATAAAACAATTTATGCAAATATATATTATAATTAAAATTTTTAAGCTAAAATTTAACAGCAAAATAGTATTAAAATATAAAAATTACGGCAACATATTTAATAAAACATTTAATTATTTATTAAAGCACAAAATATAAAACTATTAAATTTTATTTAAAAAAAAAGCAGTATTAAAAAAGTTTTTACTGCATTATATAAATTAAAAATAGCTATAAAAGCTTAATAAATATATTAAAAAAAATTAAGCGAAAAAATTTATATAGCATTTAATGTTATTAATATAATCGCTAGTGCTATAAATATTAAAAAAGCTTAAAAAAAACGGCAAGCAACAATAAAAACTTTATATAAATTATAAAAATATAAACTTTAAAACAATTAAATTTATAAGATTATTACTTAAAATTAACAATATAAAAAATAAATTAACGCAAGCAAAATAATTTACAGCGTTTAATTTACCCGATATATATTATTAAACAAAAATAGCGCAAAATAACAAATAAAAAATAGCATTTAAAACGCTTAAAAAATTATTAAAATATTTAATAATGCTATTTAAATTTACTAATATATTAGCAATATTTTAAATATAAATTACAAATGCAATATAAAAGTTTATTAATATATTTATAATAATATATTTAAACGATTTATTAATATATTTAAAAATATTTAAAAAATACCGAAAACATATAAAAAAAATACTTAAAATATTGTAAAATGCAAAATTTAAAGAAAACTTTAAAAAAAAAAATTTTATACGCAAAAAATTAATTTTTTTAAATTTACAATAATTTTAAAAAAAATATAAATTTAAAAATTTAAAATTTTAGCAATAAAAAATTAGCTTATATTTA
>MU389532.1:0-32845 GCA_022578775.1 Xylaria venustula
GCCCCCCCCCCCCCCCCCCCCCCCCTCCCCCCCCCCCCCGCCCCCCCCCCCCCCCCCCCCCCCCCCCCCCCCCCCCCCCCCCCCCCCGCCCCCCCCCCCCCTGTATGCTTCAAATTCTCGAAAAGCGACTCGTGACCACTTTATCTATGAATACCTCTCCTGGCTAAGACGTGGTAATACTCTGAATAGTCTGGGCTTCTTGGGCATTCGCGGCCGTGTCACTCTTCCGTGACTATCGAACGTCCGTTTTTGAGAGCACGAGGGATCTCGTCTGACGCACTCACAAAAGCCGGGAGACACCGAGTTGCCGCTGCCCCCGCCTCACTTTCCCTTTCTTGCTAAACATACACTAAGCAAGCTTGAAATAAAATGGTGGTTGTACAAAGTTGATTCATATGGGAACGAAAACCACGCTATTACATGAGCGGAATGAGCATGTGCCAGGCGACTTTGCATGTGCGGTCAGTAGTAGGGAAGCAAACTTTGGCGAAGACATTATTGATAAAACTATCGTTGACTTTTAATGAACAGTTATGAGTCCGCGGAGACATCGAGCTATCGTCTAAGTGATATGAGTCGGAACTATGACATAACGTAGTACAGTTAGATTTGCTGATTTTATGTGGGCGTTGTCGGGATATGGACAATGAGGTACTGTGTATATAGCTTAGTAGTACCTAGTCACCAGAGAATGTATGGCTCTTTGTGCAACAACAAGTTATGTAACCTCTACCTACCTATGGTTGACCCTTCGTGACAGGGGTTGGTGAGATTGAATATTGCTAACGAAATTTTGAGGTGCTACTGACTTGTGTATCAGATTATGAGGTGCTTGTATTGAAAAGTAATTCGTTACCGTAGCTAGCTGTTAATAGGTTCAGAGATTGAAAAAAATGAGAGTTGAGTTCTTGAAGCTGTTGTACGTTTGTTAAGTGTGCGATTTGGAAATGCCAAGAATCCTGGTTTCTTTTTGGTTTCCCTCTTTCCCCCAATATATACTAAAAATATACCAGTCAACATTATGTATTATGAATACTCTATCAATTAACTTTCGGCAACCTTAATTGCAACAGACATGGGCTATCATTAGGTAGTCTATACTAGGCATGTACCTATAGATATGTTCATTGTGGGTCCTTCATGAAATCGGCACATTGCCAAATCATACGAGCCATGTTAGATACCATAGGTACCTTATCAGCGACTATTCGCGCCCAGGTCGGGTATATCTTGTTAAATAGATCAACAGCCGGAAGAAAGCACCAGTGCTGGGGGCATCATTTCACATAGAAAACAAGAGACGTGCTTTTGCCACGAATTGTTTTCTCTTACGTATCTTGTAGCTAGAGATTTGTTTATTGGAGTAATAGTATTAAAGTAATTGGTGTAGATTCAACTAACCATGCAAGTAAGATGCGGGCTAGAAGTCACGTGCGAAACGGTCTATTTGCTCATTGCTTTTTCCTAATATGATTGATTACATATGTAACTACTTACTCCTATTGCCCTCGCCAGCGCATCCGTAGCGTGCAACACCGTCTAAGTTAGTTCCGTACTAAGTAATTAGGCACTCACTACGAACCACCTCCTGCAGGCTGAGGTAAAACAACAAAGAAGAGAATCCTAGATATCACTTGATTTTACGTCCATCTACTCTGACTATAAAGGTGTTTCCATGGGAATGGAGACTTTGCGCTGGCATGTCAGCGTCTTAACCTTCCGCCCTTGTTTCCGCTGACGCTTGCATGGTATCTTCGTCAGCACGCCGTCCAACCCGTCTTACCACTAGCTCCGAAGGGGTTCTCCTTGGGTTGATCTAGTCGAGTGCCGAGACACGGCAGTCAGATGTTTGCTGCCCAAATCAATCGGCTTGGCAGGGAAAGTTGCTTGTGATGGCTGAACAAACACCGAATGGTACTCCCCTGGCGCAACATCGTGTCGTGAAGCGACCGCGCCCCGTCAAGAGTTGTTTAGAGTGAGTAAACTCCGCTCAACCTCTGGTGTTGTGCAAATATGGTTGTCGTTGTCGTTATTTAAGTTGGTTCCGTCACAAAAATTCGGGCTCGCAAATAGACAATCTGGGTCGCTAACGATTCCAATGAAAGATGCCGGCGAAGAAAATTGAAATGTGACCGCCAGTTGCCCTGTACCCAATGTCAGAAGACGCAGCGCTCATGTCGCTATGTTGCAGATGGGGACGTGGGAAGTATATCGGACGCGTCTGAGGCCGAAACGCCTGATCGAGCAGCCAAGCGTAATTGCCCTCCGCCGAATCATGATGTTAATCTTCTTGAATCTCATTCCCAAGCGAGTACGGCACTCCTGGAGGACTATGGCGCGAGAATAGAAAGGCTTGAGCAGATTTTGTTAGAGAAGAACTCACCCTTTACTGAGCGCAGCACTGGATATCGCTCTCATAGACCAATGGCATCGGCGCTGACGATGCGTGGGCTCACCGTCAAAGGCGTGTCTCGGACGCGATTTTTTGGGCCAAGTAGTGTGCGAGTATTGGTGAACTTGGTAAGTCCGTCTTTTAAACGTCTAGCTTTTGCGTGTTTTTGAAGCTCATTCGGCCGTGGATAGTTCGATGAGGCCAAGGAGTTCATGTTCAAAGGAGGTGACTCTAGTGACATTCTCCAATCGTTTCTGCTTATCCAGAAGATCCACAAAGCGATGCAAGAGGAGCTTCGCAAAGCCGCCGTTCCCATTACAGTCTTTGTAGATTCTATGACACCGATCCAGAAGCGCATGACTGACGTTTTGCCAAGTAAAGCGGTCTGTGATCACCTTCTAAAATTATACATGGACGAATCTGAAACGCTTTATCGAGTGTTGCATATCCCGTCGTTCATGTTGCAGTATAATCAATACTGGGAAGGCCGTCAGCATGTCGACCACTTCCTACCGCAACTGTTGTCGATGCTCTGCATCGGGTATCATGTTCTCAGCGCTGGCAAAGTGCAGTTCCAGAATGACAGGGAAGGGATCCACATACCGACCGCTTGCGCTTTGGTGAGAGCCTGGTTAGACAGTCTTAGAGGGAAACAACTTGTTGAGTTCAGCTCGTTACAGACTGAAGTCCTTGCGCTTATGGCTCAGCGAGTGCTCAAGACGCAGAACCATGAAGCATGGCAGCATCTTGGCCTCCTCGTACGAATGGCAATGACAATGGGTCTGCACAGGGACCCGTCCGAATTTTCCCACAACATACTACCATTCTGGGCTGAGCAGCGGCGGAAGCTTTGGACAACAATCCTTGAATTGGACATACATATGTCTATACAGTGCAACTTGCCTAGTTGCATCCGCGAGGGTGATTTTACCTGCCAACCACCAAGGAACCTCAACGATGACGAATTATATCCCAATATGATAGAGCTCCCGGAATCAAAGCCTATAGAAGTAGACACTGATTCTCGGATTCAGGTGTTTGCTGCCATGACATTGGCTACGCGGTTCAACGCCGTTGACTTGATTAACCGCATAGATAATCTTCAAGACTATCAACAGATTCTTGATATCGGTAATGAGCTGGAGCAAGCTCTGGAAGATATTCGATTCGTCTTGTCACAGCGGCACTTGAACGACTCGAATGACGCACGCCGACAATGGATGACACGGATAGTCCTTGACATGAATTGCCGCCGACCGCTTCTGGCATTATACCGCCCCTTCGCGCTGAGCAGCACTAACGCCCCGCAGCAAATCATGACTGGGTATCTGAAATCCTGCATGGTAATACTCTCGTACTTGGAGGATGTAAGCCCTTCGATGCCGGATTATCATATTTGGCCCATGCACTACTTCGTCCTCAAGCGAGACGTCATTCATGCTTCGTTCGGCGTTTGTTATTATATGAAACAAATTCAAAGCAGCGCCGCTAGTTTACGGGAACCAGGGACTCCCGAATCGAGTGCTAGGTCAGACCCCATTGAAATAGCCTGCACTGCCGCTTCTAAGAGCTCAATGGTCCTTTCGTTGCCTCGCCTCAGGGTGATGGTAGAAAAAGTCATTGACACCATAATCAAACGGATGAGCGAGATAGGAACGGACCTGAAAGACTTGGTCTCGCTGACGATCGTGTTCTATACATATCAAGGCGAAATGCATGAGCCGAAAAAGGAGGTACAGCAGGCCTTGCAACGAATCGTGGATGCTGGTCTCCAGTCGATTCACGTTAGTCAGAAGAACATTTCTTCTATGATAGTGGGTTCAAATACCTCTATTTTCGTACTAGCAATTAATCTAGGAAGCAGATGATGCCGCCAACTGAACAGACCCAGGTGATCAACTTCCAAACCGACCCTGGCTTGATGACCAATACAGAGCCATATAATATGTTGACTGTAGATACGCAGAATGCGGTAAGCATCCTCCCTCGATCAGAAGCCCAAAGAGGTGCTAACGTCTTTCAGGTGTGGGGGGACTTGGGTATGTGGGATGTCGAATTTTGGAATCCTTTTATTACAAACCAAACGGCAATGCAATAGACCTGTGCGGCTGGGGCCATTAAGGCTTTTACGCCGTAAATGGTGCTCCTTTGGGGAAACATCCACCGTCCTTCCTCTCGTCTCCGCCCGGCTCCAATCGCTGCGGACGTGATCTTCACGTCCAACAAGGTATTTCAATAAATAGCATCATGCCAAACAATACTCAGTTGGATATAACAGGGCTCCTACCGACGAATTCATCCTTCTCGCACGCTTCGACCATAAACCTGGCGACACTTGCCCGGGTGATCTTGGGAAAGAACCCTGTCCCTTTCCCATCGTCAGGATACAGCTGAATCGGAGCCGCGTCGCCGTCAGCTAGCACGCAGGCTCGTGTCAACACAAATTCCACGCCTGCTTGTCTGGTTTCTTTGTCGAGTGCATTGTGGGCCGCCAGTCCATATCTCATATTGGTGTGTGAGAACATTGCGCGGAGAAGAAAACTCATGCTGCTGAAGCTGTTACCAGCTCCCCATTGACTCAAGATGACAATCCGCTTAGTTCCGAATTCCTTCATGACAGAAATGACATTTGCTACAGAGTCCTCCACTGTACCATATGGGTTAGCGTCGATTATTCTGAGCGTAAAAGAGGATGGAAAAGCTCAAGAGACTTGGATATAGCCCGTAACGGACTCTACATCTTCCTCGGGCTGAGTAGGATATAGATAAGACGGAACCGGGAATTACTTACTGATCCTATCTGGCGCATCAGGAGAGACTGCTGCAAGGGGCGAGTCTGATACTCTTTTCAGACTCAGGGCTACCAAGACGGCATCGGGGGCAGTTGGGAATGCCCTGAATGCTTTGACGATATCGTCGCGCTTTAATGGTGTGCCCTGAACGGTTGTCAAGCCCGGACGCGTAACCAGGGAAGAAGGCGATCTGACAAGCGCTACGACATTGTGGTCTTTGGAGACTGCTTCTTCAACAATCAGCTTGCCTGTTCGGCCACTGCCACCTAAGACGAGGAGTTGCATTTCGAGAATGGATATCCACAATATAATGGGCGTTTTGTCTTATGAAAGGGGTAACAATGAGGGGGGAGAGAGGTGCGCAACACTACTCGGGGAGGGTGGGAAGAAACCTAATGTATATATACAAAACTTGCACTAGGTACGTAAAAACATACGACTATATTCTTTTCACTGTTTATCCCACATTTCGGCTATTTCTAATCAACTAGAATAGTCTCCTTCCTTGCTGTCTATGCGAATTCTCAACATCGAAGGTAAAGGAGACGGAGCCGAATCGACGGCTCCGTGATTCATTCGGCCGAGACAAGTACCTAAGTATCCAACCCATGAAGTGGAGACATCAGTATTAATCGTAGGTAGTGACTTTAGTCATATCTACTTCACAGTAAAGTTGTAAAAGTAAACAATTTCACTGCCAATGTAGAAGATTCTTATTGTTACCAAGTCACTCGCAACGGTATTGCTTAGATACGGTATTAGCAAAAGCAGCATGGCGTCATTCCAATATTCATACTTCTGAAAATGTATTCGCTACCCCAGCAGCAAACTTCTCTAAAAGGGTTAGACAGGGTTTAAAGGAAGTCTTTGGGAAGGATGGTTGGTATAGCTCTTCTCAGCAGCACTATGACAGACCCATAATCCGCTTGTTCAGCGGCACCACAGGACATAATTGGCGAAAAATTTGAGGACTTATGAATCCATACTCGATAGATTAAATAAGAATGAGCTCTAGGGAGACAGATTAGACTACGGACTTTCCCCGCGTCCACGGTTCTGGTCCGAAAGATATCCGACGGAGCCTTTGCACTACACCTAGCTCTTCTTGTGCACTCGCTCCCTCTTCATATCTTCCGGCGCTCGTAAATCGGCTGAAGGCATGATTTGGCTTCGATGTTTCTGGTCGTCCACATTGGCCACGATAGTTATCTCCACCCGGCCTGGGTCTATACTGGATCCCGAAAATAGTGCTTTTGGTGGTGGTCTTCGCACCGCTGGCCCTGAAGGGCGAGAAGAAATCCTGCATAAAAGTTGTTTCGAGATCTCGCAGTCGGCCGTCTGTCGTCCAGTACCTTTTATTTGATAGCTCCTTGCTCAGGTGTCGCCGAAAATACCGGTCTTGGTTCACCCACCAGCCGCGCCAAACGGCCAGGACGAGCAATGTCAAGGGGATAGTGATTGCCCAGTAATAAATCCAGAATGGAGGCGTTGAAGGGCTTGGAAGAGGATTTTTCGGCACACCTGAGGTGTTCCCCGAATCGCCTCCAGTTTCTTTGTCACAGCTGAACATGGGCATCCCGAATAGTGTCCCTATTCACGGATGTAGAAACGAGTTAGCTGAGATGTATATAAATCCTTCTTATAGAAGTCTACAGACCATTATGGAAGAGAGACTTAGGGATAGGGTATGAGAAATTGCAATACATACCTATCAACTCTGCTGGAAGGAAGATAGCGGTGATGATAGCGAGCACCTTCATTGATGAGTTGTCGCGCATCGCCGCTATTGCCATTCGCGTGTCGAGGTCCTTATCTTCCTGCGCAAGTATGGAAAATATGATTTCTTTCTGCGCCCTACACCGCAGCTCGGACATTCCTCTATCCGTCTCGAGTGACGTGCAGAGTTGCCAGATGGAGTCAAGGTACTGCCGAATCTCACACCAGTGAAACGAGAGATTATATAAATCGTCGCCCTGACTTCGTTCAGCCGACGTCTCTGTCTTGATGTCCTTGACACGCGCATCCAATTCATCACCGACTTGCATTAGCAATTTTATCACACGCTCTATCCATATTAGTGTGTGTAGTAGTTGGACCGAGCTTTTCAAAGCGTCGTGGACCGCATTCATCAGGTACATGCTTTTGGGGGCCACATAGTCTGATTCATACAACCTGGATGTCGTGCTGTCTATTGAGAGGACTTTAGCGTCGCGTGTCCCATATCGTTCATTTGTTTCGTCCTTAGCTTTTTCGGTTGTCCCTGTAACGGCTCTGACTCCTTTTTCTAGAAGGTGAACTTCTTCATCATTGGCCTTTACCGCGTCCTCCGTACGCAAAAGTTGGACCTGTATCAGCACGACCGGAAGCACAAGTGGATGTGCCCAGCGAGCTCGACAAGAGTCTAGTCGCCGCTCGTATTCGCTCACAGCATCCTCACATTTCCGTTTTGCGTCAAAGGAGTGCCGGACCAATGCAGTAGTGGTTTTAGTTCCCAGCGTGTATGTCATCGAGAGGAAGTCGTAGAGTGGCCGAGGATTAGAAGAAAAGCTAAGTATTAAATCTTGGGCCCAGCATCGTTAGTCAATGGCCTTGCCTCGACTCACGGTACCGGGTCAACTGGCTTACGGAATGCTTCTCTTTTCGCATCCCAGAAGAATGCTTCACTCGTTGTCCGTCTTATACTAGCCAAAGTGACGGGGTGAAGATTTAACGCCTCAAAATCGTTGACCGTGAGGTCTAACCCATCCGATGCGTGACTACTCTCATCTGGCTGGCGAGGCGATGTCCTTCGACGAGTTATACTGAAAGAAAGTAAGTGACAGATCTTATGACTTATAGCAGGATCATGCAACTCGTAATTGATGAAAGTAGAATCATTAATTGTCGCTGTCAAGACCGATAGTTACTTACACTTGCCGAACCCGCCCCTTTAGCAAGCAGTTTCCCTTGGGATTTGCGGTAAAATTGCCCTGCTGATAGTTAGTATGAGCTTGGCCTAAGAACCGCCCTAACTGATCGCAGTCGCCAATTTTACAAAGTCTTTGACGTTTCATGATCTCAAGTCCTGCTCGTGCATATTCTTCAGACTTACCGCACTATCCAATCCATGCCCCTTTTTCAGAGCATTCCGGAACATATGCAAAGCATTCTCTCCCTCAGAAGTGATGCTTGGAAAATGAGTCTCGTCCCTAGGTTCTCCGTCTAGTGGCGCAAAGACAGCGTATTCATGATACGAGACGTGACTTTTCCCATCTTTCAGCAGAATCTCATCCATCAGCTCCTTGAGACCGAAGTTGAATAATCCCCGCTCATGAACTGAGTTATATTTTTGGTCTCTAGTCCAACCGCTTCTTCCGGGTGTAGCCTTCGGCACTAAACTCTCGCGCCGGATGTCCGGGTCAGAGCGTTCACCGTGCTTGGGCGGAGTTGTTATAGCCGTCGCTTGGTACCCGTTCCGATTGTAGTTGTTGTATGACATGACCTGAACCCGTTGTTGAGGAGTCTTATGACAGTCCGAGGAAGAGGGAATTCCCATAATATCAGAACTCCGGTGAGAGCTAGAGGGGAGAGTAATGTTGTGGTTCTTCTTGAGTTTACCTTATGACTTCAGATGTAGAAGCTTGTCATAGCTGGGAAATTTGATGCGTCAGCTGGTTTCAAGGAAGGCATCACGACTCCGCCATTTTACTCATTTCCAGGATAGGTTCGGATCGAGCTCGCAATATGCGCGGAAATACGGGCAAAGTCGCTTCTTATTCATAATTGAGTGACAAGACTCGGGACATGGTACTTTACACTACAGCGCAGAGTCAAATCTTGTAGCCTGAACATGTACGCAATACGCTAAGGAAGGTAATTGACTGCACCGAAAAACAACTTCGGTAAAAAACTTGTTTAAAATTTGGACACTAAGCACCAACCTTTACGGCTGCGTCGGACTAGCGTCTTCGATTCGGTAGTTCTTGAACTCGCGGGCAGGAACTTTTCTATCAAAGAGCACATCCAGCTCCTCATATGTCCGGCCTTTCGTTTCGGGCACTCTAAAGTAAGACCAAATAAGACACAATGCACCCAAGCCTCCGAAGTAGTAACCGAGCTTCCCTTGCAAGTTGGCTTCGTCGGGATTAATCATATAAGGGATCGCCACCGTCATAACGATACCTATCACTGCCTGAACCGCTGTAGCTACGGCAATTGTCTTCGACCGGACTCGAGTAGCAGAGCATTCGCCGAGGATCACGAAGGTGATGGGGCCGACGGATAGGTCGTAGACGCCGTTCCAAACCAGCATGAGAGAGCTCTCAGCCCAGGCAACTCCATTTGGTCGGCCGGGAATCGTGTCGAGGATGCCGATAATGAACATCAGAATCACGCAGAACAAGAGCCCAATGTTGAAAATGCGACGTCGCCCAAACTGCCCGATTAAGTACCAAGAAATAACAGTCGACACCCAGCCCACAGCTGCGAATATTAGTCAGGTATGGCAGAGAGGTCAGGCAGGGGTCCTGAAAACTCACCTAAAAACCCAATACCCAGATAAAACGCGTCCTGCTCACCTACTCCAGCCTGTTGGAAGAAATAAGTTCCATAATTGATGAGGTAGATACCTGACAACACCTGAGTAGCGTATACGCCTGTGGAGATCTCGGTACGACGCCAGTTGACCCCCTTTATAGTATCGCGATAGGTGCTTCCCGCCTCCATCTCCAGCTCAAGTCGGTCGGTTTCTGCAATGGCAGCGAGCGTCGCGTCTACATTCACCTTTTTCGACGCCAATCGTCGCAGCGAATCTCGGGCTTCCTCAGATCGCCCTTTCCGCACCAGCCACCACGGGCTCTCCGGGATGAAAAAGACCCCAGGTATGATGACAAGAACCCAAAACCACTGCAGCGCGAATGGAATACTGTAGGCCCAATGACTATTAAGCGTGGCCGTGCCGGCTGTGACGCCATTACCAAGTAATTGACCAGTGACAAAACACTGAAGAACCCAGTATCAGTAACGGCTCTTGAACATGATACTGTCTTAGAGAGCGAGTCAAGGAATGAGTTTAGTCGGAACCTGAGACTTCACAAACTCCAGATCATATGACACGAGAAGAAACTATGCTGTGAATTACTGACCAGATTTGTGTATGAGGTTAAAAAGCCCCGAAGTGCCATTGGACAGACCTCAGAAGCGTATGTCGGCCCAATAACGACGAAACACCCTAATACCAGGCCGCCAACTAGCTCTCCGACAAGCAGAACCTCCAATGAACGGGCGAAGAATTGGATAAATACCAACCCTGCCGTGAGAGCGACACACCCAAAGAAAGTCAACTTGCGCCCGAACAGCTCCATGGGGTAAGCAGAAAACAAAGCCCCGACGACCTGGCCGAGAGGATTCCCTAGCGACAGGCCGGTTTGCCACCTCGCTGGGATGACAAACTAAGAATCTCGATTAGTACGAGCCGACGGACTCATGATTCGGCTGCACTCATCATACCTCTCCGTTAGGATGCTCCGTTCCAAAATCCTTTTTGAACTGCGGAATGGCGAACATGTTGCCCACGATCTGGGGATCGAATGCCAGCATAATCACACCAATGGACACGAAAGCCGACCATCCCACGGCCGTCGGGTATAATTTGACGGCCTGCCAGAAGGTCAAAGCATGTTCGTGCTCGAGCGCATCGCTAAGCGCCTGGTGGTCTATCGCTTCAAAGTCCGCCGACACCTTGCCGTCGCCTTGCTTCTTCATTGCTGCTGATGCCGCCGGGGTTGCGCTCGCTGATAGTATCGATGCAGACTGTTGCGCATGGGGACCGACGACTCCCTCGGTGTGTTCTCCGGGAACAGAGAAAGTCCCGTAGCCGGACGAGGAGCTAGAGGCCATTTTGTACGGGACTTATTCGCTGTCGCACATGGGCTTGCATGTACAGCGTCACATTGTTCCGATTGGAAGGCAGGGACCGTTTCCATAGGCTGCTTGATGAGATAAGGTGGTATAGCTGTGCCAAAATGAGGGGAAGTTCTGGACTCTACTCTGGAGATCGTAGCTGATAAGACAGACAAGGATGAGACAGCTGCAACGTTGTAGCCATCCCATTCCGGCTATCTGCCCAACTAGAGGGATTCTTGGTGACTTAGTTATGGCCCGCAGCTTAATATCATGACCTACATACTTATATACTACCAATACGCGAACCATTCATGGAATGCTTGAGCTCTGCACAATACTATAGTACTACAATTGACTGTCCTATCACGACTCCGACGAGAATTGGATAGCAGTATGAATTACTATTGAGCTGCATGCTTGGTAAAACTTACTTTTCCTGTGCAGGTGTACTGATGCTGCAAGATATTAAGCTGCCTACTCGTAATGAGTATCAAATCGGAACGTTGCATACGCTTATCCCATGGATAGGCGCCACTTATCATCCCTTTATAAAGAACATTAATGAAGATCCAGATAAAAACAGCGATTCAAGCATCCGAGCGAAATCGCTGTCAGTTATCCGGCGAGAAGCCATCTCGGGTGATAAATTGATAATACCAAGTTGAAAAGGGGTTTAGCTAGTTATCTGATCTCTCCTTTTTCTTTTTTTTTTTGACCTTTTAGCAAGCTTTGTAATACAACTAATTACTGCTCAAGAAAATATAATTTTGATGTAGTAGTGTAAGCAATTCGAACTTGTCTTCCGCTCATTTTCGGGGTGATGCTTAGAAGCGTATTATAACCAATGCCTGGCTTACGATACAGTGCTGCGCTTATGTATTGTAAAAGACTGAAAATATAGCAGGGAAGTTCCTATCAAGAACAGCTCATTAATACTATGTCTGGGCGCCACTCAAGACCATGTCTCAGCGAAAGCGACTAGGCAGCTTAGGTCGACGAGAAATGCACACATGCGATTATACCACCCCATAAAACTGACGTTACTTTAGATAACTATCCCAGGTCTGCTGATTACTTGCACTTCGACTGTCACCCTCATCTGCACCCCCCGCTATATTGGGAGCATCCTCCTCGGTGATCTCGACACTCACCGTTTTGATAATTCGCAGCGGCCACGCTTCTGTAACATTCCCGTCACGCACGGAAGAAACGCTCTCGGCACCCGCACGCTGTGCACTTTCGACTGTCACATTTGACCCCTGGCTCCTGCGCCTCTGAGATCTTCTTCCTTGAGATCGTTTCGATAAAACAGACGCAGTGTCCTCTTCCCCTGAATTGATAGCATCGTTCAGGGCCCGACTAATCAGGCGAGCTCTGCTTGAGAAAAGCGAAATAATGGGGAGGATATTTGCAGACACTATGTTGAGATTCTGTTCTAGCCTGAATCCGTTATTTGTCGTTAATGGAGAAGAAAGTCTGTCGTAAAGGCAGAACTCTTACACAGCTAGGATCGTTCTTATGATTCCAAATGTATGCCTATTATTGAGAGGTATTAAAGAAATATTATATGTCCTGAGGACACCGAGCATGGAGACACTGCAATTCTAGTTAGTATAACGCCACCTAATCCTTTTTTCATACTCTCAGACTCACATTACGCTCGTGACAGATAGTGCGTAGAATGGCCACCGCACATGTCGCGAGACTTCAACATCTTGAATAATCATGATGGGAAACAGCGTGATAAAAAGCTGAGTCACTATATCAATAGCTAGTATGATAATCTGTATCAGCATCAACGCTTTCTACTGTGATCTTTACATCCTACATACCTCCCTGGAAGTAATCTATACTATGTTGGATACCAAGACTCCAACAGTAGCCCGATATATCTGGTTCCCAAAGCTTTTCGAGCGGTCGGCACTGCAGTAGCGCGGTGAAGGTATACGCAAGATTAATAAGCAAAAGGAATGTAATCTGCACGGCCAACACGATCCGCCAACCTCGATACCGTGAAACGAGCCGCTGTATGAATAGGTATATCGATGTCTTGCTGAGTGCTGAGCTCATGTTCAACCATGGCTGTGCCAAATAATCGAACTCCAGTGCGGTCTGCAGGTTATCTTGGCTCACGCTTTCGACGATGGCGAAGCTTACGCCGATTATACCCACGAACTGGTACGTAATTTGTTCTTAGTGCCAGTATCGACAATTGAGGTTTAAGAAGACATAAAAATGAGAAGGCTGTTGAACGGAAGATCGCGGGGAGTGCCTCTACGAACCATTGCCCCTCCGACGAAGTAATCTTCCCCCCCTATGTTCTGGTTGGCGCGCCATCGCATGCAAAATCGCAGGATGCATGTGAATAGCGAGATAACTAGAGTCGTGATAGATACCGCTAGCAAAGCTAGCCCTCGAGAGTTAACTATCGTGGACGCAGCATCCATGTCGTCGGATGACCCTATGCTAGACATAATTGCAGTAAACCGCTTGTTTGTGCAGTCATCGAGATAGCTAGCTCTTCGTCATGTGGATAGAAATCGTAACCACAATTGCGCCTGCGCGGAATATGCATTTACAATATCCTGCACAATTAGAACAGGATGATGGGTATGTATCGGAGCAATCACTAGAGAGGTCATCATTGATTATAGAAATGATATATATTCTTTCGATACAGAATCCTTCGGGATGGGACGTGTCCAAATGGCCGGGTGGCGAAGTCATTGTTGTTCTGCTTTGAAACACACCGATCTCCGGGATAAAACTACTGTTGTCTATTTCTGGCCTTTTGCATGCGAGAGCGGAAGGAAAACCTGGCGTTACCTTTCGCTATCATGAAATTTTCCTAGAGAGAAGGACACGAGCATACCAGACAATTGCATGATAGAATGGTGTGATATTCAGGCTAATACTAAAAACCTCCCTATAAACTTCCGATAGCATGAAAGTGTTAGTGCATAACCCGGGAGTGTGGTTGTCCTGCCGTCTCGATCCGGAGTGAGAGGAAAAAAACGTGTCGACGGTAAAGAAAAGCAGAGTTGAGATACTAATATGATCTCCGGGCCCAAAGCGCGGTAAAATGCGGTGTGAACCTGGGCTGGCGATAACCTATTTTTCATTCAGCGCCTTTAGACCGACGTTCAGGCCATAAATCGGAGGCATTCTGAGGCGGTCCGAAAATTTAGCCGGAATCACAGGCCTGCGCCCGTGCCGTGCTACGTTTTCGGTGTGGGTATGTGCCGTGAGGTCAATATATCTCCGATCACGAAATTCACCTTAAATTTATATAACTACTACAATAGATCCGACCTGGGTCAGAAGTAAATATCGAAACAAGCGTGTACCTGAGATGCTACCTATTTTGGATTGGAATTTGTGCACGCTCAATTTTACCCAATAAAAAATAAGATTGTATAGTAGTCCGGCCACTATGTGAAGTTCAATACACATGCAGTTTGATGATGAGGGGATGAAGTTTTAGTTACGTGATGCTTTTTCAGAACGCCCGAGCGCGCCAGCAGCAAAACCTGCCTCTACTGCCATTCTTTACAAGTGTTGGCGTTAAAGCATATGATTGATCCTCGGTTCGCGAACAAATCATGAGGCTTAAAAGATTGTGCGCGCTGTATTTCTGTCACGTCTTGTCTTGGCCGAGTACATGGTTTACAAGTCTGGGCAAAGGGGTGATCAAATGGCCGATCAAGATGTAGGCGATTGCCTCAGCCTGTGGATGATCAAACCGTCCCCGCACCAAAAAGGACGGAACACCCCGGACTCAACGGCTAAGTGTAAAATGCAGATATAGCTTGCTGAAGGGCAGTATATTATTCGTTTCAATCATTAGACATCGTTTCGCCAATTTACATAGATTTGGGTACATCGGAACTATTCCTCGAAAATCATAGCAAGCCTGAGTTATGTCGCTGACAAGCTCTGTCTGCTTAGAACCTAGATTCCACTTTCTTTTCGGTATCTTGAAGTGCCCAAGCGCTCGTTTTAGTTCTGCTGAGGACAGACTTGCACTGTTCAGCCGTGAAGCCCTTGGCGACAACTGCAGGGTTATATCCGAGCTTGTTTATCTTTCCGATGATGGCGTCGTCCACCTTGGGGGCCACGCTCCTGTCGGGACGGGCATACACCGTTACAACGGCTGCACCACCGAGGCCGAGGTTGTGCTGTAGCGCGAATTTGGTGTTTGGCACAGAGCGGTTATTGGCCCAACCTCTCATGTGCCAGACTAGCTCGGCACACTGAGCGATGCCAGTGGCGCCTAGAGGGTGGCCCTTGGAGATCAAGCCTCCTGAAGGGTTGATGACGACCTTGCCGCCGTACGTGATGCCGCCGCTCCGCACTAATTCGTGCGCTTTGCCGGGCTCTGACAGGCCGAGCGAATCGATAACAATCATCTCGTTAGCTGAGAAGCAGTCATGCAACTCACACACCTGGACATCATCTGGTGTGATCTTGGCCTCCTCCATTGCGACTTCCCTGGCGCGTTTACTCATGTCGTAGCCCATTAGATCAATGGAGCTCCTGGAGAAAAGGTTAGGGGAGTCGGTGGCGAGGCACTGGCCAGCAATCAGGATCGCCTGATCCTTGAGGTGTGGTCGTGCATCGAGGAAGTCCTGGGAGACGAGAACAGCAGCAGCACCTCCATCCGAGGTAGGACAGCATTGAAGCTTTGTTAGAGGCTCGAAGATCATTGGAGCCTTCATGATCTGTTCCAGCGTATAAACGTCGTGGAACTGTGAATAGGGGTTACGGGTTGAGTGCTCATGGTTAATGCGGGCAATCTCTGCGAAATCCTCCGGCTTGGCGCCATACCTAGATGCTGTTATGAGTATCACTTGCTAAGAGATGTTACAACCGAGGCAACTGACTTTTCTATGTACTCCTGGCCGGCGTTTCCAAACATCTGAGCGGCACCGGGGGCGTTGGTAAGACCGCGAGTCTCGGCCATCATCTGGACCGTGGTTCCCGTGGGATTTTCACGGTCGTTGAAAAAGCTCTGCAGGCTACCAGGCATCATCTTCTCGAAGCCGACAACCAGGATGCAGTCGGCGCCACCGTAGGCAATGGTGTTCCGGGCCATGGCTAGACCGGCTGATCCGGTCGAGCAGTTGTTGTTGACGTTGACGATAGGGATCTGTGTCATGCCAAACTGATAGAAAACACGCTGGCCGCATGTTGAGTCGCCGTAGCAGTAGCAGGCAATGCCCTGCTCTACATCGTCGTAGTTGATCTGCGCATCGAGCATAGCCTTGACACCGGCCTCGAAGCCCAGTTCTGTGTAGTCAACCTTGCCTCGTGGCTTGATGAACTTGGTCATGCCCACGCCGAGCACGTAGACAGGCTGCTTCTGCTTGGCAGGCATCGTGACAGCGGTTCTATGTTTAACGCTATATTTGAGATACCTGCGGAAGATCCGTGATGAGTTGAAAATCCTGGATTTGCTGAGTACTAAGTATGCTGAAGTTTATTGGATTGCTGCACATAGTTGTAAGTAGGTTGCTGTCAGAGAGCTGGATTCTGGGGAAAGTCAATATAGGTACTACCTAAAGCCCCCTGCTAGTCCCTTGTCAATCGCCCCAGAATGCGGGATCTTAGTGTACTGTCTCTCTCCTTACTCCGCTCCCGCCTTATATACATACCGAGGCACTTTCCAAAGCTGCTTAGCGCCGTCTCTTCTTTATCAATCCTCCACCTCGGTCTTTGGTATGGAAACGGGCAATGCCTCGGGCTATTTATTCCCATTTAGAGACGCATGCAACATTCCCATCTTGTTTCTCATATTCTTCTAAGAAAAGTAGTATGAACGAGGAAACCCAGGTTACCTGTGTCTCACTCTCATCATTTATCAAGTGGAGGATGTTGTCGTGTACCTAAAGTATGTCGACTCGTTAGTAGGTGGTTACTATATCCATCTACCAGTAAGTTATGGAATCTTATATATAGGTCAAGTGAGGAGTACTACATATGTAGCACATCGTGCATCCTACACATCACTGTTCCCCCATTTCGCAGGAACAGGAAACAGCTCTAACTTTTTGATTTCTCTCCACTTTCTCGTGCTTACGTAAAATATCAGGTGGAAATGATTCATGATAATTCAGTATGCTAATATTTGTAAGAGGTTAGGAAAGGAATTCCTGTTGTCTCCTGATACACCTTGGATTTCTGAAAGGCAGATATCGCAAAGATGGATGTGGTGGTAAGTAATGAATGATTAGCCCGTCTGTCAACGGATTCTGTCTTATTACCCAAAAATCCCCGGCATAATTACTTTAGTATCACCAAGGCATCATTTTCTGGTCTTTGTGACTTGGGTTTTGGTATAAATTCCTAAATAGACCAATAGGCGTTCTCGTTGGTCGGCAATGGGCAGTGGGTACCTTTTCCACTGCAGTTAGTGTCCGGGCCAGAATCCAGGCTTCGTAGTGTGGGCGCCACCTTATAAGTAAACAGGTGCCTAGATCAGGTAGATAGGTAGTGGGATGGCCCCCGCTAAGCCTAATCAAGAGGCTGTGACGAAACAGAAGTGTAGCAGAGCCCCCCGTCAGATCATCAGCTCCCATCAGCCTCGCTTTTACATTCGTGGCCTTTTATTCGTGTCGGGCCTACACGTGTACATTTCTTTCATAGATATATTTGAAACGACGACGGCGGCGAAGAAGCTCTCTTCACCCTAAGAACCGTACCTACTTCCCGACTCTTTCCTAAACAGAACCCCCCCGGTTCCCTACTGCGATGTCGAGGATGCCGTTTGGTGGTCTGGGACTGCCCGGGTCGAACCCACGAGCGCCTTCGCGAGAGAAGCAATATCCCGATGCACCTGGTGCTCCTTCTTATGGAAGGCCTGACCCCTACGCCGCAAACCAAGGATATAGGGATCGAGATCCTCGCATACCCCCTCCAGGCAGTGGCGGCGGCGGCGGCGGATACGAGCCGGCTCGGTCGCCGGGAATGCCTCGACAGGGCGAGATGGCTGGCTCCGGGCGCGGCCCTGCTAGACAGGTCCCGCTGAGGGTAGAGCGCGTCGCCGACAAGTCTCTCTCGGATCGATTGATTTTTTCCAATTTGTGAGCAATTCGCAACTTCTAACCGCCTGTTGCTCCCTTCCTCTGGTTATCCCTGGGCTGACCACCTGTCACCATATCAGATGCGCCGTATCTCCAGACGACTTTCCCCCTCCCCGCGATGGCTCCTATCTGTATATCCTGGTCCGCGGCGGCCAACCCGTTGGCGAGTACGTGGTCACAGCGAAGGCGGTGCCAGGCTATCCCCAGGGCTGCATAAGCTTGTCCGACCCTCAGCGTTCATGGTGCGGCATTACGATGAGAGATACATTTACCGGCGAGCTATACGACCCCTTTGCGTCAGGTGGCAAGGCATATCTCGGTTCATTAGACCTGGAGATTGGTTTTGCTTCGATCAAGAAGAGAGTCGACACTCCTTATGACGAAGAAGAACTCTCTAAGATCTTTATCGACACTTTCCAAAACCAGGTGCTGACCCCTGGCCAGCGAATACTGATGAATGTCCGCAACATTCCCCTTTCAGTTGACGTCAAGACGGTAGGGTTGGTGGACCTTGCTATGTCTTCTGACGAATCTAGTAAACAAGTGTCTAGAGAAGGGTCCGCGAGGGGAATCTTAACAACTCAAACTCGAGTGTTATTTCACCGAGATAGCAAGGGCGATTTCAAACTAAAGCCTTCAATGTCAAAGCCAAACTCCAACGCAATCCTGAGTCCTGATTTTAAGTTTGAGGACATGGGGATTGGTGGTTTGGGCAATGAATTCTCGACCATTTTCCGTAGGGCCTTTGCCTCTCGTGTCTTCCCTCCAGGCCTAGTCGCCAGGATCGGCATTCCCCATGTTAAGGGAATCCTTCTGTACGGCCCCCCGGGAACTGGAAAGACACTGATAGCTCGGCAGATCGGGAAGATGCTGAATGCCCGCCCACCAAAGGTGATCAACGGTCCCGAGGTTCTTAATAAGTTTGTCGGCCAGTCCGAAGAGAATATTCGAAAACTCTTCGCCGATGCCGAGGCCGAGTACAAAGAAAAAGGAGACGAGAGTAGTCTGCACATCATCATTTTCGATGAACTGGACGCTGTCTGCAAACAACGAGGATCAGGGGCCGGCGGTGGCACAGGTGTTGGTGATAGTGTCGTGAACCAATTGCTATCTAAGCTCGACGGCGTGGACCAGCTCAACAATATCCTACTTATCGGAATGACAAACCGGAAAGATATGATCGATGATGCGCTCCTCCGCCCCGGTCGTCTCGAAGTCCATCTTGAAATCTCGCTCCCAGATGAGCCTGGACGACTGGAAATTATCAAAATCCACACCTCTAAAATGAGCACAAATGGTCTGCTTAACCCTGATGTCAATCTCCAAGAACTGGCAGCATCCACAAAGAACTTCTCGGGTGCTGAACTCAATGGCCTTGTCAAAGCAGCCGCTTCATTTGCCTTCACAAGGCATACTGAAGTTGGGCAGCTGGCTGCTGTTAAGCAGGATGTGGCCAACATGAAAATCAGCCGCAGCGACTTTATGAATGCCCTGACCGAGGTCCGACCAGCTTATGGTGTTTCTGAGGCAGAGTTAGAGGAAGCTCTCAGGCTGGGCATTATTCCATATAGTCCTCACATAGAAAGTACTATCGAGGAGATGATGCGTGTCGTTGGCATGATCAAGGATGACCCCAATAAATTCAGCACGTCTGTGCTTTTCCACGGACCCAAGTCCGCAGGAAAGACTGCATTAGCAGCACACATTGCGATGCAATCAGGATTCCCATTCATTAAGATGATCACGCCGGCCGACCTGGTGGGCTATCGGGACGATTTTGCCAAGAAAGACTACGTACACAAGGCTTTCGCTGATGCATATAAGTCTCCCGCTAGCATATTAATTCTTGACGATTTTGAACGGTTGATTGGGTGGAATCCGATCGGAATGCGGTGTTCCGAGACCATGTTACAGGCACTCACTACCCTCATTGTCTCTAAACCACCGAAAGTAAGTATTTCAAAGGCTCGTCCGTAGTATATATAACGCTCACATGTATACAGAACCACCGTCTATTGGTTTTTGTCACCACTTCCAGAGTGTCTATGCTCAAGATGCTTGAGATCGATATGGACTTTGCTAAGAAGGTAGCAATTCCTCCTGTAGCCAACGTACAGGAGCTCAGAACCGTGCTACGTGATTCTAGAGTCTTCAACCCAGAGGATATTGATGAGGCAGTCGGTCTGGTCCAACAGGGGGCAGGTTCGGATAGAATCGGCGTAGGCATCAAGACAGTGTTAGACTGCATTTTCGAAGCGCGGGCGGGCGGCGGAGCCAGCACTGATCTTCCCAGGACATTCTCTGAGCTGTTAGTTGAGAAGATCCAGGAACTGCAAGGTTAGATTTACATATGTTTAGAATTAGGACTGAATGCCGGTTCGCTGGCGACGAAGGCTCCACACATACAGGTATATGGCATAGACCATCGAAGGCATAATCTATGGCATTTGTGACATGACGAGCTTGCATTGCGGGTTGTGATATGTTGTCCTATCTGTCAATCGCAGCTTTCCTCGGCATCTTCGTGACTTTGATGCCTGCATCTTCGTGACTTTGATGCCTACATTGTGTCATGTCTACTTTAAGCTATCAACTGGATCACATATCAATCTTAGCATGACTTAAGAGGAGACAGACGCAACTCAAAGGCAATAAACACAATTCAGAGGAAACTGATTTGACTTGGAAGTCAATGAATGCAGACCTTTCCATCTGTTCGCCGATAACTGGGGAGCTTAAAACCAAGCACCTAGATCAAGATCCGGCTCGATTTGAAGCTCGCGAGGAACAGATGACGAATCAGATTTGTGAATTCTTCTTCGGCTGCTTTCACCATTTGTACCACCCGTGACTGACATCGCTCTAGAAGCGCTCGGCTCACTTCTAACTTCAAGAAAGTAACAAATAAGGTGCAGTTTCGTTGTTTGCCAACACTGCTATTGCTAGACACAGGACAAGAGCTTTACAACTTATAGTAACACAATTCATACGCACAAAACAACCCTGCAAGAATATTATAGAGCCATATTATCACTACTCGGCCATTTATACTCTCAAGTGATTTCCTCTGCCATCCTCCGACTGGACAAGACACTGAGCCCTGATCTCTGTTTCGGCACTTCGGATAAATCGGTCCGTGTCATCATTGTTCTGATTAAGGTACCCTTTCCCAAAACGCCAGCAAAGATTGTGCAAATTTTGATAGAATTCAAGCCCAAGCCTTGTGAAATTTGTCATCAAAGTCTTCTTTGAGCAAGGTGAAGGCCTTCAGCACGTCAACCAGGCCGTTTCCATCTCCTTCCCATGTAGGGGGCTCGATGTCTGTAGAATCATAGCCCTGTTGGGGGACAGCGTTACTCAGATTTGATACATCGTCATCGCTGTCGTCATCATCCTCATCCTCGTCCTCCCACGATTCGGCCACCTTCTTTTTCTTCTTCTTCGGTTGGCGGCGGCTGGCATCAATCGTAACATCCTTCAACATCCCTAGGGTTTGAGAGACTGGATCATCGTCCGAGGCCTCAGCGGAGTTCTCCAGATCGATCATGTCACTATCGTCAACATTGCCGTCTGCTCGGATGAAATTAGTTAGGCTAGCAACGACCGTAGCGAGCACGAGGGAAAAGTCTTTGAGCAAGAACCACACATCTCCCTGCTTGATCTTGTTATCTCGTGTTAAAGAGACGTAGTCGCCGTGCTTGAGAAAGTCGTAGATGTAGGAGTTGAAGGGAGTCGTCACGTCGTGCGGCCAAATGGGAATGTACGGCACTGCTGATTCTTCGAGGAATACACCACTTCGGATGTCGGAGCACAATTCGTGAATGCTCTTGAAATCGTCTGTTAGCCCTGAGAGGGCTGAGAATGGCGATCGCAACTTGGTTGGCGGCAATTCGCCCGGCAGATGAAGGATACGCGACTCCTCGCCTCCGACCGCAATTCCGCTGAAAGGCAACATTCTATCTGGAACATCGTGAAGGTATTGGTCGATGTAAGTGCTTGCATACGCTTTGAAGATCTCCAGTGTCTCATGGTTGTGGTGTATCAAGAGGTCCTCAGCTTCTTTAGGGAGACGTGGAAGCGAGAAGGCGTTCGAGTCAGCTTGAATATCCACATTGCGCGTTTTGATACGATCAAACAAATGAGCCATGACTAGACCCAAAGTTCTCAGTGTATAGGTTGTATCCCTGTTGATGTCGGCACAGAGGCGATGGAAATAGCCACTTTTCAGAAGCGAGTGGAACGCGAAAACGGCGTTTTCTGTAAAGTAGAGATGTCCGACGAGCCCGGCAAAGTTAGTAGGTCTGCCGTCAGCTGATAAGAGGTGTTGTCTTTGGAGATACTCGACAGAGAATCTCAGGTGGTGCTGGATGGACTTCCCTGCTTCTTCACCGCCCAGATACAGTCTGTTCTGAGTCAAAAGAGATTCAACAATACCCGAGGCGAAACTAGATGGGCCAGTGGCGTCAATGAGACCTAAGATCCGGAGGACTAGGGTGGTAGTCAATGGAAAATGACCTTTGAGGTCAGGCAACCGTGACGACATGAGCTCGTACGCTCGCATTCGGCTGATGTTAGTAAATACTACATTGCCAAGTTGATCGAATCCTCTACGGCCTGCTCGTCCAGCGCCCTGTCTGTAGTTTAAGGTGGTTAAGAACGTAGAATCACCGATAAATGCCACTGTTTTGCAGGGCATGTTTATACCAAGGGCGAGAGTTCCTGTCGCGATCACAGCTGTCAGGTACCCTTTACGGAACAGGATCTCGACAACTTGTCGGTATCTTCGATTCATGCCGGCATGATGGACAGCAATACCTCGTCTCAAAGCTGAAAATAGGTGGGGTCGGATGTGCTCGTCTTTCAGGGAGTCGATGAAGTGTTCGAGTTCCGACTGCGCGACCCGAGAATAATCTGCAAAGCTGAACTCTTCGACGGGTTTCTCTGGATCGAAGCTTTCCCAGCGGCTAACTTCAGTATCTGCAGTCTCTCGCATTCTCTCTTGTTTCGTGAGTTTTTCAGTGTTCTTCTTCGGGACCTTTTTCTTCTCTTCTGACACCTTCCATAGGTCATAGTCCCTAATATCCTTCTGCCAACCTCTATCTGACTTCTTCCATCGTTCCTCGGCGGACTGCAGCTGTTCCAGTACGAGCTCAAGCGTCCGTTCGCATTCAACACGGTCGTAGTTGAAAAGTATCGCTGGAAGACCATCCTCTTTATGCAAGTCATTAAGTAACGCGAACGCTTTCAACCTTTCTTTCTTTTGAGACGCCTCGCCAGGAGCGGTGTATGAGTGGTGGTCAACTTGTAAGTCAATACCTGCTTGTCTGTCAGGCTCGAAGCTTTGGCAAACTTTGTCCAAAGGGGAACTCTTGTCTTGCATCCAAGTAGCAAGAATAGCTTTGAGCTTTTTTGTCCACTCGAGTCCGTCGGATTTTTTAGGTACACCCGAACAGATCCGGGACGGGTGGAGAGAGTCGTCTAGGGGAAAGTCTTGTGTCTGAAACTTATTCATGGATCTCCATAGATTAAGCGCATCCCGCGGCTCGAGGCTAAGTTCTTCAAGATCGAAACTGGTTCTAAGTGTATTAAAATATTATTAGTATTAGTGTTTAGCTTAGATTGCTTGTTTGCCAAGGGGGAAGTTCTGACTAACCTATTAACCAATGTAGCAATTGGGTGAATGAATTGAAAGTTGGTGCTGGTGTGGACGGGCCCATCTAAGCCTGGAACTGGGAAATGCTCATTTCGGAGTAACCCCTTAAACTCAAAGTTGCTATTGGGTGCGTAGTAAAATGCTCGCAAATCAGAATACCGAGTGTTATGTGTTATCATTTTAAACTCGAACCCCTTTGATCTTTGAGAGATTCCGAGCCATTCGCAGAACTCATCAGGGTTGCCAACGGTGGCAGAGAGTGCAATGACAGGACATGGGGCCATCAGCAAGAGCTGTTCCCAGATAATTCCGTCATCTGCTTGGCCAATACAGTGGACTTCATCGAATATGATTCGCTTAACCCGTCGGGACCATGAATCGGCGTTCGAAGGCGACAGGAGCATGATCTGTAAGATGTGGGGAACTGTAACGAGTACTTGGCAACCTGTAGGGTTATTCACTCGGTAGTCGCGCGTGTGTATAGCCCAAACAGACCTCGCTTCGTGATGGTATGTCTTGTGGAACCGAGCTTGGATCTCCGCGGCAATCTGGTTGACCAGAGCCTTTGTTGGAGCGACATAAACGAGAACGCCATCATTATCTGCTCGAAGAATCTTTTCCATGGCATAGAAGGAGATAAATGTCTTGCCAGATGATGTTGGCGCGACAATGAAGAGACTATGATTGGCATCTATACTGTCAAGCACCGAACGTTGCCATGCATCAGGATCGAATGGAACGCGGTCATCCTTGCGCGAGTCAAAGGCCCGCTCCAGGAATGGGCCACAATACTCAAGTTGGAATTCGCGGGCCCCCAGGGTCAGTAAGGGAGTTATGCCTGCCTCGTAAACTCGGGGTTTGAAGCTCAAGGGGCGTGAGATCATCTCTTGGTTAGATGACTCCGGGCTTGGGATCCCTATGACCGAACTCAGTACCTGGAGAGCTGCTGCAACTTCTTGAGTGGAACCAGGCACTGCTGCTGTTTGCATGATCTGGCTAAATAATAATGATCCGATACCTAGTGCTACAGAAGGTTATTAGATTGAAATTCGCTCCAAATTCCTAGGGTGGTAAGTATACCTTGTTCACTGCTAGTTACGGCGGCTTCTTTTTCCCAAGCACGGTAAAGCGTGTCGCATAGGTAAAGTGACACTTCTGCGCCAATAACTGCTCTGTCTTCTGTTGTTAGATTCAGAAAGTACTTGTTAGCCTTTTGGAAGCGCTTTATCAACGTTTGCTGTCCGCTCAATTCATGGGTGAAGGTATGCCAATAACGGAACGTGGGATTATTCTTTTTCTCCAGCTTTCGGGTATGGGTTAATGATGCCGCTTCATGAGCGCTATCTTTGCCAGAGACGCCTCGTGTCTTCTTCTTTCCTTGAGGGGCGTTGGAAACCGTGCGATTAGGTACAGATTTTTTTGATGGAGGCGCAGAAACCTCCGCCAGTATAGTTCTGGGTTTGATCAACTTCCCTGTCGCATTCGTGAGGCTAGCTGAGTATACTAGAGTATCTGCCATGAATTTTTGATTCCTCTTCCTGGCATGAAAGCCTGGTTTCTTCTGTATTTGCTTGGGTTCCAGGACGCGTTTTGCGTTGTGCCAATGTGTAAGCTCTCGGAAGACTTTTCCCTCGTTGACACTTTCGTGAAGTTCCGTCGTTTCAAGCTGCACAGGTGCCAGAAATTTGTTCAAGACTTCATGGCTGAAGGGAAGAATCGTGGCTTGTGGGGTTGTTAGGTTGGTGTGCAGCTTTTCCACCTCTGAACTTGGCGATATCTTGAAGTAGGTGTTCTCTAACAGCGGAACTCTGCACCAATTCTCAACACATTTAAACAATGGCTTTGCCTTGTCGACCAACTTTGTGGGGATAGGCTTTCTCTTAGACACAATAGTGTACAGCGACAAGAAGAGTCGTCCATCTACAATATCGAAGGCATCCCAGGTCAGTCCATTCGCTAACGAGGATCCTGGATCGGATCCAACAATATCAGTTATTGTTTTACAGAAATGTTCCAGGAAGGTGGCGACGGGCTCATCGTGTATTGGCAGTGTCAGGGTTAATGTTCTCTCTTCTAGGCGTGTATGGCCGATGATCACAGTTTGTAAAATCATTGCGATCATCATGGATTCGGGCTTCTTGACGCGTCCACTTTCTACCACTCTGTGAAGTGCGATTGCGGTCAGCAATTCTCTATAGCTTTTCCCCTGGTAGAGAGTCCAGTCAAGCTTTGATAGCCCTTCAGATCCTTGTAATTGTGGAGGCGGCGCTAGGCATTGAGAGTTTGATAAAGATCGTATCCGGGGAGCTGCTGTGATTATAGGCACGGTAACCTGGTTATTCTTTGGTCAGTGTGTGGCCGAGGCGAGGGAGTGGGATCGGCTGTCATATTATCACTTACTCTAGAGCTCTTGAATTCTGTACCGTGGATCAGCCCTACGCTGTGCCTCAAGCGAAGGAATTGGTGAATCATATAATGAAACAATGCTGAATCTGGCGTGAACTGTCCCGAGGGGGTGTGACCATCGTGACAAAGTAGGAATGCTGCGGGGTGCTGGGCGACGTGTGCTTGAAACTGCTGGCTATCAACCGACGGGAACGAGAAGACTGATCCGATGTTTTCCTGTTCACTAATCTCGCAGGTAGATCGTCGAAGATGTTGAATCAAAATAGTTCTCGTCATCTCATACTTGTATCTCACGTTTTCTCGAGCCGCCGAAGGGGTACAAGTCTCTCTCTGGTTGTCAAAAAACACAACGTGAAAGGTGCAGCCTCGTGCTTGGAGGTTCTTGAGGAACGACTCGACTGCGAATATTGCGTGCAGTAGCTGAAATCCAACTGAGTAGAAACATATCAGTAACACGTTTGAAATTGAACTGGGAGAAAGGTTACAGTGCAATAATGGATCTACATCTCACCGTCATAGTCAACTCCAGAGGTAGTGACACTATGGAGCAATAATGAATCTCCATCGACGAAAAACAGCTGCTTCCCGCCAAAGTCTCCAATGATGTCGACTCTACGGGGATACAAGGTTGAGTACCACTTTGCGAGCTTCGCGCCATTCTCGTGGTCCATGTTCGCCATCGGGGAAGTCGAGATGTCTTCAATAAGCTCTTTAGAGAGAACTATGGCAGATATCAAGGTCGTCTTATGTGGTTTGGCTTTAGGCAAGAGAAAAGAACAAACAACAACAAGACACGAGACAGGTAGCTGATTTGTTGATGTCGCCTCGGAGACGTGGCACAATGTACTGGTAGACCAGTAAAACTTGTTGATGCCTAAGGAACTGAGAGAAAAAGCATTACCCCGCCGGCGACTGCAGCACCTCTAAGAGATACCATATATTATTCGCTACTTTATACAATCAATTACAGTATGATACTGTGTAGCCTGCTTACATACATTCATTCACTCATCATTCCGTTGGCTACTGGGGAATGCGGCACATCTAGGTACCTACCCGTAACCCTGGCCCATTTCCAAACAACACGAGTTCCGGTATTTTAGCAGCTATCTGTCCATAAACATTATCTACATCTAGGAGGAAAAGAAAGAAAGGCTTGTTGGGTCCAACATAGGCGAACAAAAGGTTTCGGCTCGATATCATGATCCAATCTTCTGAAATTAATCCGACAATATGTGCACTCTCTGATGATATGAACAGATGAGATTGAGGCCGATAGAAGTAGTGTTACGACGTTCGATCCATTTAGATGATGATTCAAAGCCAAGATCATTATCTTTGGCTTTTACGCCTTAACGAAGTATTCTCACTGTTTCTATACGCCCTCACATCAGATCTACTTGGCCCCCTAGCGTCGGTACTGTAGGCGAATAGCACGTTGTAGTTACCTTTTCAGACCTAATGCCTACGTACTGAGCAGGCTTCTGGCATATTGCTGCTACCCAGTACCATGCCTGGAAACGTAGTTGAATACATGTAGATGGTTAATGACATGAAATGATCACTTACATAACAATTAAAACTGTGGCGCAAAGTCAGAGACTTGCCGAGGCTTCAATAAAGATTGATAGAATGAAGGTTACTTGCTGCGTTTGAGCCCTTCTTTCCTGTATTAGCGGCGGGAACTAGTAGATCAAGCCGTGCATTAGCGTCGGTAGCTAGGGTAGATACAGTCTTGGCGCCGCCCACGGTACCTGGCGAGCCTGGCACTCGGCCACAGTGCACAAACAAATCGCGAGCAGAGATATGCAGGCGCTGCGCATTTAATGCAGTGACATACTTACCGTGACTTAACTTAACCTATCCATACTAGGTAGATATCATATGGGATTTGTCATGGCGGTAGGTATTTCGTGTACATAAATACTTCACGTAGAGTGCAGTAACGACGATTATTACCCGATTGTTTCGACCTACTCCTGCACTATTTGCGGCTGTTCTGCAACCATCAACATGCCCCCCTATTCTACGTTGTTCGATTTGATCATGGTAGTAGCTCCCTTCACCCGCAGCGTTTTGGATAGCTGCAGGGACACAGACGTGATATATATCGTCAAGTTCACCAAAGTGATAGACTGGATGCTGCGTAGGGCTAGTTCTTGATCCCGGATGCTCCCAAAGGCCGAGGAGGTGCCGTTGGCCCGTTACTACCAAATCGCTCGGAGAGCGAAAAATTTAACTAGAAGCATTTATGGCAATGGTATTGGAGTGAAAGAACACCTCGCTGTTAGAAATGGAAGGCGGTGATACAACGGTCCACAAAGCTGTTAACTATATATAAAACCTTTTATTTCACTTGTAAAAGTAACTGTAACTTAAACTTTAAATAATTTAATAAAATATACAAGTATTACTTTTGACAGGTTATAAGCCCGGGCGTTTATTTAAGCGTATTTTGTTTGTTAAAAGTTAAAATATTTATTTTTAAATAATTTTATTACTGCTAATTTTTTGCAATAAATACGCGTTAAAATTTTATTTAAAACAATTTTATTATAAAGATTTTTTAATATTATTGCTACAAAATTTCTTAATTTTACGATATTTAATAAAGTTAATATTAAATGCAAATATAACGTGTTTTGCAATAAAAATTTAATTTATAAATTATTATTTTTAAATAAAAATTAATTTTATTGCTTATAAATTAGCTATTTAAATTTTTAATATTTAATTTTTTTATTTTAATATTATAAATTTTTGCATTAAAATTGCTAACAAAAAAATAAATTTAATATGTTTTTAAATAATTAATATAATTTTTATAATAAAAAATAAATTTAAGCATTAAATATTATTTATTTTTTAAATATTTAAGTTTTTTTATATTTTATATTTAAATTATTATTATAATTAAATTAATTATTTAATTTAAAAAATAGCAGTAATTAAAACATTAATTTTAGCTTTAATTATATTAATTAATTATTTTTGCTAAAATTTTTATTATTTAAACTTTTAAAATTTTTTTATTTTTTTATACTAAATAATTAAAACTTTTTTAATTTTAAAATTAATATATTTTTAAAATATTAAAGTTTAAAATTAATTACTTTAAAAATTTTTTTTATTAATTTTAAAGCTTTTATTATTAAAATAAATTTTTAAACAAAAAATTTTAACTAGTAGTTTTTTAATTTATTTTTAGTGTTAATTAAGTTTTTAAATTATTTTTTTATATTTTTTTTTTAGATTTTTTTTAAAATTTTTTTTATTGTTTTAATATTATTATTTTAAATTTTAAAACTATATAAAAATTTATTTTTTTATATTAAAAATTGCTTAATTTTATAATATTTAAATATTTTATAAAATTTTTACGGACGCTAACGTTATTAAAAAATTTTCGTAAAAACTTTAATTTTTTTTTATATTATTATTTAAACCGCTAAACTATGTTATTAGCGCTTTTGCTACAATAATTGCTATTATTGCTTTTATAATTGCTAAATTTATTGCTATAGCATTTGCTACAGCAACATTTTTAGCATTTATAACAAACCAAAATATTGTTTAATAGTATAAAAAAGTTTAAAAAATTTTTTTTTTTTTCGATAATTTAAAGCAATAGCTTAAATAAAGCAAAAATATGCAAAAAAAAAGCTTGGCATAAATAAATTTGCTTAAATGTTTTTAAGCAAGCTTTAAAAAATAACTTTAACACTAAAAAAAAAAAAAAAAAAACAAAATTTTTTTTGCAAAAAAAAATAAATGGTTTAAAAAATAAAATATAGTTTGCGCTGCAATTTACAGCAAATTTTTATAAAATATATATTAATAAATGCAATTAACAATAGCAAATCTTTTAAATATATTAGCTTTAATTTAAATTAAATTGCATTTAATTTATAAATTTAAAAAAAAAACTTAATTTATTAATTATTATTAATAATAAAAAAAAATAACATTTAAATTTATTAGCAGTATTGCTTAATTTGCTGCTATATTTTAATAACTATAAATAAATATAATAAAATTATACGTAAAATTTGCCTGGCTATATTTGCATATAATTTAAAAATTTATTAATAATTTTAAACTTAAATTTAATATTTTTTTAATTATTTAAAAAATTAATGCTTTTAAAATTTTAATTATTAATGCTGCTAAAATAGTTATTTAGCAAGCAATTATTTTAAAAAATGCTATTAATATAGCTATATATTTTAAATAAAGCTAAAAAAAATAAGCTATATAAATTATTTTTTTAGCTACAAAAATTAATTTTTATTTTTTTTTATTAAATTTTACTAGTTTTTGCAACAATAAACGGAAATTTTGTTTAAACTGCGAAAAATTTTATTTTTTATTTTGCTATATAGCACACTTTAAATTAAAACTGCTAAAATAAAACAAAAATATATGTTAACAACAATTAAAATTTTATAAAAAAAAAACTTAAAAAGCTTAAAAATGCAATTAATTCGGCTGCAAAAAAAAAAAAAAAAAAAAAAAAAATTAATTATATTATTTTATTAGCAGCTATATTAAAACTAGTTTTTTAAAATAAAATATATATTATTTTTATAGCTTATTTAATTTTAATTAATTTTTTTATTTTTATTAACTTTGTTTTTTTTATAAAGCTTGGTTTATTGTTTTTTATATTTAAAGGTTTTTTTTAAAAATTGCTAAAATTATTACAAAATAAAGCATTTAAAAATATTAACACTAAAGCGGCAAAATTTTTTTTTAACAATATATTTAAAAGCAACTGTTTAAAAAACTTAATAAAAGCATTATTAGCAGTTATTAATAAAAACCGAGCAATTAATTTAGTTAAAACCTTTAAAAAGGCTTTCATAATTAATAGCGGTATTAATGTTTTTATTTTTTTAAATTTTAATGGTTTTATTAATTTACATATTGTTATAAATATATATTAGTACAAGGGTAAACTAGGTGGCGGCTTAATATTTCTTTTTTTTTTTTTTACACTTGTTTTTTTTTCCGTACTTGTGCTTTTTTTTTGTTATATAACTATTTACCTGGCTTATTAAGTTTATAGTAATTTATGGCTTACTAGGTTTACAGTGATTTATGGCTTATTAAGTTTACGGTAATTTATGGCTTACCAAGCTCGCGGTAATCTAGGCGATTATTATATTTTTTATGTTTATATAGTTGTGCACTTTTTTATATTTAGTCACTTATTTTTTTTAATTTTTTAGCTATTAACTTAAAATCGCTAAGCATTAATATATTTATTCCTTTAATATTTGGTAATATTTTTTGTTGCACAGTAATAAAAATATAATAAATTTTTTTAACAAATATTTGCTAATTTTTATATTGTTATCTGCAAATTAAAAACTTTTAACGAGTTTATTATATTATTATATAATAGATTTATTATATTTTAATAGCTTTTTAATCAGTAAAAATTAGCATTAACACAAATATTAATATTAAAAAACAAAACTAAAAGAAATATTAAAAAAAATATATTTTATTAATATACAAAAGTAAATAAAAATAAGCTAAAAACTTTAAATTTTTTTAAAAAATGGAAATAAATTAATTAACTAAATTATAAGCCCGAAAACACAAAATTAAGCTTAAAGAAAACAATTAAAAATATAATTATAATATAAACTAAAAGTAGCAGTAAAACAAATTTAAGCAGCAAAAATAAAATTTAAAAAACTTTAAATAATTTTATAAACAAAAAAAAAAAAAAACAACTTTAAACTTTACGATATTTTTTTTTTTTTTTTAGCACTTAAAATTATTACACTTGTTTTATCGCTAACTTTTTTACAAACGACTTTAAAAATATTAATTATATTGTTAATAAATTAAAATGTAACTTTATTAATAATTTAAAAAACTTTAACGGTATTACAAGCTAGCTAAGCTATATAAAAACTAGTTATTTAAACTATAATAATTATACTATTAATTTTAAAACTAGTAGCTTAATAGCTAGCACTTTAAATATTTAAACTAATTATAATAAACCTATTAATATTAAAAAAAACTATATAAATAGCTTAAAAAAACAATAGTATATTATTTTTATTATTTTTACTATTATTAAAATTAATAAAAATATTAAAACTATTAAACACAAAAAAATTTAAATTTATAGCTTTTAAACTATATAATAAATTTATTAATATAAATGCGTTTTTAATTTATATATAATTTTATTTAAAATAATATTTATTTTTAATTATAAAAAATAATTAAAAAATAATAGCTATATTATAATTTTTGGCAAAAAAAATATTTAAATAGTTTAAATTAATTTTTAAAAATTTTTTAAAAGCTAAGAGTAAAAAAATTTTTTAAAAAAAAAACAAAAATCTTTTTTGCGGATTATAACAAATTTAAAAAATAAATAAAAATATTATTTAAAAATATTAAAAAAGCAAAATATATTAAAAAGCAGTTATATTAATTTAAGCAAAAAATATAAATATTAAAATATGTTGTAAAATTTAAATAATTAGCAGTAATTTTAAAATTATTAAAGTTAACTTTATTTTATTTATTTTACAAAAAATTTAAAACATAAATATAAAACAAATTATTTAAAATAAATAAACTAAACAAATTTAAAAAATATATCGAT